>OMMV01203269.1:0-10963 GCA_900302635.1 Chatrabus melanurus
AATTTATCCGTGGCAGTGACGAGCGCGTAAGCTGAGCTGCCTTTCACTTCCGCAATCAACCTGGCTCTGAGCGAAACCGCGTTTCGTCTTACTACGTAGTACCACGTAGTGCTTTATGTCCCTCGCGGTCGTTCGTAGTTTTTTTTAAACCGGAAAGACATGGCAGCCTCCATACAGCTTACCCGTGCTATGTACATTCAGATAGGTAATTCTTTGCTCAGGAGGATAAGTCAGATTGTTGGCAGAGGTAATTGTACACCTATGAGGACTTACTTATGAATGAATACGTTGATTTGAGGTAATAAATTACTTAAATCGTTACACACTGTCCCTTTAAATGCAGGAATGGATGTATATTAACAAATGAAATGAAGTTGATCTCTTGGGTTCATACTGTCTGCAATGAAACAGAAGTCAAAGTAAATGCAAGGTTCACTGCGTTTTTTGGGGGTTTTTTTTGTATTTTCCATATCATCCCAACCTTTTCTGATTTTTGGTTGTGCAATTACAGCAAGCCATATTATCTCAAGTATTTGTAATAAAATGCTCAGACAGGACAAACATTATCGAATCCACAACAGCTACCAGGCCCTGGAGCCAGCCTCAAGTGGCCATTCAAGGAACTGCAAGATTTGGCACTTCTGTGGTGGCTTCATTTTTAAGCACCGGAGGTCCGGGCTTGGTTAGGAGTAGGAAGTTTCAATTGGAATTCCCCCTGAAGTCGTAATTTCAACTTGTCAACTTATTTGAACACCACATACCCAGAGTTAACAATCTAAGATGGCTGGTCCGAGTGTCAGCAGTAAGTGAAAGCTGTAGTTTATACTGTTTGTTTTTTTTAGCATGCCTGTGATTTTTGTGTCCAATTTAATAAGTCGTGCACACAGAACTGTCCTACTTCTGTCTGTGAAAATGTTGCTATGGTGTTTGGAAGGGTGAAATGCCACATAATGTGTTGTTTAACCTGGTAGACATTGCTGACAACAACGACTGGCTCCACTGCGCTTCAAACCGAGCAGTAAACTGAAACACGAACATACCTTTTGCACAATCTCTACTCTTCCATGAGGTCTCTTAGGTGGACCGCATATTTGTTTTGTAGCTCTTTGCACTCTAAAGGAGGAAGCACAACAAAGGCTTTCTTGGAGGCATCCGACTAACAGTGTTGTGTGTAAACTAGAGCGTATTTAACTTGGGTGTGAGGTCATTCACAGTCGTGATTTATGACTTCCGAGGTAACTGGAAGGTGGCATTAATTGGGAGGGTCCAACCTCCCAGGTACCCCTGGTAATTTGAACCATGGTCATGACATCATGTGCTCTGTTCTCTGTCAGCCTGTTTTATTTTAGCTTGGTAAAATTTAGAGCACCACATAAATGTAGCTTTCTGAGACTTTGAATACACATCTTTGATTTGTTTAGAGGCCTTACTAAATCTCTCTTGTATGATTTACGTTGTATGTTTTTACGTGCTTACGCGTGGCGTCTTTTGAATAAGCATGCACGTGTTTTTTATGTGCTGTGTGCATACTCATAATATGCATTAGCCTTTAAGTGTGTGTCATTATACACTGTCCGTGCATGCATTTGTGTGCCTTTAAGGCTCTCGGGGCACTGTGCACGCACAGACATAATCGTGCCTTTGACCGAGTGTATGTGCACACTGTATGAGTGAAACACGTGCGAGGGAGTGATGAGCAATGCCAGAGGTGGTTTCCTACCAACCTCTCTGCTGCCTTGCTGGCTCGCTAATGGACTCTTCAGCGGGCCAGCAGTCCGACTTGCTGGCTCTCAGCAGCTCTGACTTCCTTATTTGGTAGCGGAGGGCAGGGGGCGACGGTAAGGTAATGGATGGGGGAGAAGCAGCGCTCTGTTTACATGCAGGGTCAGGAGGTCAGAGTGCCTGAGTGCCGTGGAGCAAACACAGATCACTTTAAGACTGCAAGACGGTGAGCGACTTAATTCTTCGCCGTCATTGAATGGACGGTTGGGGGCAGATTCACAGGACACAGATCGCAGGAGATGCTTTGGTGAGGCTCCTAGAAAGATTTAAACCCTGCAGGTAATTTCCACACACAAATGCACTCTGTTCTCCTTTGTGCTCTCAGGCCCAGTTGACGAGAGCCAGTCGAAAGGAAATTAAAGGCTACCATCCTGATAGTTTTGCTCTTGTCTACTTGACTGCCTGCCTTCGTTCCCTGGGCAATGTTTATGCTGTGCCCAGCCCAGGACAGAATAGATTCGCCCACACAGCACTGTGCTCTCAACCAGAACCTAAGTAGGTCGGGCAAGCTTGAGCCACATTCCCATTCACTCGCCCTCCTCCGGATTAGGCTAACACAGCAACGGCTGCATTAATAGGCCTGAGATGAGATAGCATCTCTCCAACCCACCCAAAAATAATATATCCAAGTTTGTTTTTATTATGACGCATCAGCAGGTTGTTTCCGTCCATTATCTTCCCTAAAGTTTGCAGGGATGTATTCGTGAATGACCTCAGGGAATTATGTGCTGAAGTTTTGAGTCATTTGTTGGTCTGTCCAAAAGCCTCCGGGGTATTACGAAATGGCACATAACAAAGCGGCGGAATTTATCGTAACAGGTCGTCAAAAGTGCTGCTTGAAACAAAATTGTGATATGACACCTTTAAAGTGTAACATCGTCCTCTGCTGTCACTGTGAGGAACGTGTAATGAGCAAAAAAAAATCTTTCATCCCCAAACACCATGAAATTGCATGCGCTGCCACAATCAAATCCATTACTTCCAAACGTGAGGTCAATTTATATTTCTTTGAATGTTGCCACAAATAAATGGAGCGTGTATAATTGAATAATGCTAATTCATTGCGGGCTGTTTTTCCATTCTTTATTATGTATATTAGCAGTGTAGCTATTAAGTTTACAGTAAAGGGATCGTAGCGCCAAGCGATGAGGGTTGCAGGGCACATTAACCATTAACCCATCAAGGCACTCAACGTCGTTCTACGGATACTGCCTCTTTGCGAGCGCGCAGTGCCTCGTGACGCCGGCCGTAAAGATTAGCAGAGCTTTGTTTAATTATGCCACTAACATCGTAGCAGCAACTTTCGAGACATTGCTTTCAGTCCCCTAGAAACAGTCTTTCAAGCTCAGTCAGGAATTGCTGCTGCCTGTTCGTGCAGGTACAAAGGCCTTAGGGATTTAGCCAAGTCAGGTATGCACAGAGAATCCCACCGCCGCCTCGTGCTGAGTAAAAGCACCAGAATTAATGACGTTACACCGACATCAAAACTGAACTGCATCACAAAAGCTACTCCTGCTGTACAACATGGAAACAAACAAAACCTGAGAGGTGAAAGGGTTCTTTTTAAAATAAGATGAACTAAAAGAAACCTAAAGCTTTGATTCTTCTTCATCAGGAACGACACCCACAATTCAGCAGGGTGTCAAAGATATTTGGTACATTACGTTGTGTGTCAGCCGGATCTTTGAAACAATAGCTGGCAGTGGAGAGAAGCTACGCTGCCAATTAGGAGCGATAGTTCTCATTTCGAGGTCTTCTCTCGAAAGAAAGTGCACATGAATACTAATAAAAGCTTTCTTATCTTTTTTGCACATCGGGCAAGAACTTTAAACATCATTGTTAAAGGGAAACTCTGGAATTTTTCAACTTGAGCCCTATTTTTGGATGTTTTCGGGTTCAGTTTTTCACTCGGGAAGGTAACAATTTTCATTGGTCCAGTATTGAGTTAGAATGCTTACACGGTCAAGGGATAAATGGCTACACAATGTAAGCCTATGGGGCAAGCTAAAAACCTCAACGTAAACTGCTTCTTGTCCCCACTGAATAGTGGTAGCATGGGAAGGATCCCTGTGGAGGTCCGCGTGCGATGAGAAGCTCGTTCTCCTGCATACAACAGGAAGGAGCCTCTTATTGACAATGGACTTGTCTGGACTTAGTTGAGATCAGCATCCCCAAACGGAAAGTAGATGAAGATAAGTTGCTGCCTGTTTAAGGCGCAGTCACACCTAGACATTTAGGCCAACGTAGATGAACTTACTTGCAAACGTTGGTGTCCGGTAACCTCAGCTAGCTGCCACTAGGCTCCACTGTCCTCTGCCATCCTCCGCTGATGAACATCGACCGCGTCCAAATTTTTCAACATGTTTAAAATTCTTCGCCATTTGCCGACGTACCTGTGGCTACGTTGGAGGCCGTTAGAGAAAGTTAATCTCCACTATGACCAAGTTAGCCTTCATTAGCATCCGCTAACCAAGTATCCTCAAGGGGACACACCTGAAATCAAAGCCCAATCTATAAAATGGTTGTTCAACTCCTATGCCACAGAACATGAAATCTGCAATTGCCACTTTGTCTCAACATTGTGCTTGTTGAGTCCATGGTACGATGTTCAGATGCCTTATCTCGCCTCACCACCATTTCTGACGTCAAATGAAAGAGGTCACTGAGGCCTCGGTATCACCTCAGCCCACTGTAGCAAACACGGCTGTTAATATGTGCCTGGTAGTCCTTGAGGGTTAAGTGATGTGTCGAAAGAAGCCAATCCTTTCCACATGGAGATGGGATATCTGTACCTGCATCTGCTCTGACATCCATTTACTCAACAGCAATTTGTGCATGTTCAAAACTCTTGTGCCTGCAGCTCCAATAATGAAGTGATACATAAATGAGGATTGGGTGCTCAGTGTATGAGTGGTGAAGTAATGACGTCGCCAACAGGTTTCAGATTAAACTCAAACTTTCCACTCAACTGTAGCTGCAGAGTCGTGGATGTTTTTGCAGCTCAAAGAGCCTTCGTGTGTACCTGATGATATTCATCCTGGATGAAGATGGAAATTCAGAGATGTAATCATGGTGATAGATTAATGTCATGTAAAATGGAGATGTAAACAGAAGAGACCAGATATAATTTCTGAGTCATTTAGATCAGATTGAATTTTATTGATCCTCCAAGTGAAATTTAATGTTATGATGCAGATCTGAAAAAGATATGAAAGGGGTGGGAATGTGATACACTATTAATATTATTAATAGCTATACTTTATTATACGATATAATGTCATGTGGTTTATGTCATTATGGAGATTGGTGTTAGAGTCTGTGAGTATCTAGACTTGACATGAGTAATCAAATTTCTAAGTATCCTGATTACATATTTCTGGATTCAATGTTTATATAAGATGTCTGAATAGTAGTAACTGCCATCAGGGACACATGTAGCAGTGATATTATGCTTTGCTTGTCGTCCACCTTGCATCTTTTAGAAACATATTCCAAAAACATATTTTTCTGCAGGCATGTTCAGCAAAGTTCACTCAAAGTTCCCAAGGTTGCTTTGTGACTGATACTCTGTTTATGTTAACAAGCTGCCAAATTCGAAAGCGGGTTTGAATTTCATGAAGTAGCACATCACAGAGAGCATAACAGTGTGTATGACAACGCACATGACAGTAGAAGACAGACAAGTCCATTTAAAGACAGACTGAACAGTTTGTATCTCACCTTAAGGCTCATTCACACTATGACGTGAAGTGGCTGACGCTGGCCGACATAGCAGATTCTCAAAAATCTATGTGAAACGCCGGAGAAGGCTCGCTCCAGGGGTCCAAATTTCCTGTCCAACGCAGGTAGATGTAGTTCAGCGGAGGGCGATGTTGTACTGGTGGATCTTGACGTTTGGCGATGCTCCACTGACTTACTATAGGATGTAGTTCAACTTTCATTGTCGGAGGGCGGGCTAATTGGTAGCGCACTCTGCGGGGCAGTAGCATAGCTTGGTGGAGCTGATCGTCGACTCAACATTTGAGACGTCACATGAAATAGCCTATATAAACTCGACGTAACTCTGCGATTTCGTCACTTGCTACTTCAAGGCCTTCAAGCTCATACTCTTGTCGCAGTCTCTCCGGGTCGTCCATCTTCTCTGGGCTCCAGGAACTGAATGACCCGGCAGTGCTGCACAGCCCTCTATATATACCAAGGTCCACCCCGGTCTTGACCACGTTCCGTGGGTGCTAGTGGATGCTCGTGGTGATTTTCTAAAGGGCGGTAACATTCCCAAGCGCTGGTGAAAGTACCCAAGCACCGGCAAAAGTCTACAAATGATCATCAAAGTTGATGAAAGTTGACCTCGGTTTGGGCTACGATGTGTAAAGTTGTCAAAAGTTGTCCGAGCGTTCCATGAGATGACATTACTATGCTGCAACTGCGTCCTGGTTGTTACTGGTCTGCTAATACTCCACTGAGCTAGGTTGATCTGCGTTGAACTACGTCGGGCTGTGTCCAGTCAAGCCTCCGACGTTGGCCAGCGGAGGCCGGCAGAGGTGAACAGAGCAGTAATGGAGTACAAGCGGCGATGACATAGTGGTTGCGGAGCTCAATTCTTGCTGGCGTTTTAGCATGAACGTCGAAGCATGTTAAAAAAATTTCCAGGACCATGACGAACATCAGCGTTGGCCAACTGACTGACGGAGTCTGGCGGCCCTCGGCACCGGTCGACAATCAAATTTTCACTCTCCGTTGGCAAACGCTGGGCTAATCGTCAGAGTGTGAATGCAACTTTAAATAGTACTGCAGGCGACAGTTCTCCAGAGTTCAATTCATTCAAGAATTTGTGTGTATGAGGTCCATCTAAAAGGTCAACTGAAACAACTGCACCTACATGCACAGCCATTCACTGTGGTGAGTGAACACTCTTCACACATAGCAGATACAACAGTTATCAAAGGATACAATATTCATTTACTGTACAGGTTAATTGAACCGTCATAGCAATTTTCAGCATTATGTCTCGTTTGCTAGACGATTCCGCACGAGCACGCCCTGCACAGATCCAGAAAACCTCACTTCTCAGCGCACCTTGTCAATAGTAACATGCAAGCACTTGTCGCATTTGGCCATTAAAGGCAGTAGCAGGGACTACTCCGATTGGTTGATTATGTGGGATTTCCACAACACACCCATGAATAATGTGGAGACTTAATGCAGCCGCTTTGTGCACATTGCCCTGGTTTGCAGTGAGATTTTGCACTATGTTAACAGCAATGTGCCAGCAGACATGCCCCAAAAGCTTTTGTACCACGCACTATGCACAAACCGTTAAGATAGAGGCCAATGTGTTAACTAACTAGCAATGGCAACACAGGTAATTCAGTGATTGTTTTGGTACAAAAGCACTAATTTTACAGCAGTTTTCTGAAATAATTTCATCTTAATTTGTAGCTTCTGTAAAATTGAATTTGTGAATTCAATAAGTGCCCAACTTCATTTTTAGGATGGCCACATTTTTCGATGTCATAATTTTTCGATGTCATAATTTTTCTGATTCTCTTGAAAGTTTGATAGAAATCAAGAGAGCAATTATTTTATCATATTAAAAACTGTTTTCCTTCCAAATAATTATATCCTGTGAAGATTAGAACAAAATTCTTTCAAAAAAAAAAAAAAAAGGAGTTGGGCCCTTATTGAGTTCACCACTTAAATTGAAATTGTAATTTCAGTAAATTTTGATAAAGCCTTAACTGTTTGATCAGTAAGAAAAATTTTACTCTAATGTGTAGTAACTTCTAAAGGTTAAATTCTCTCTTCTTGCCCTTTACAGTTGATATGTAAGTGATTGATCATTTTCGTTTGTGTCCTGCTATGATATGACAAGATTTTCAAAAAACTGTTTATGCACACTCTAACACTGGGGGGCAGTAGGTGTGACATGTCCATGGAGGCTCCAGTCCATAGCACCAAGAGGCCATGAAAATGTTCTTTTTAATAAAGTAGAACAAGGAAGGTCACTTACTGCAGGTAAAAGTTAAAAAAAAGAAAAAAAAAAGAAGATTGCTTAAGATATAAACCAGTGGAACTTGCTGATGCTCTGTACATAAAATTGATAGATGGATGTTGAAGCAATTATACAGCTTTGGGGGTAAGTACTGCCTGCAGGCAACAATAAAAAGAAAACAAAATTTCATACAGCTACTTATAGGAAATTGGATTGTTAATGTTAAGGTTTTATTACTTCAATATTATGACCTTGACTTGGAAAATCAATATCATATGGCCGTGGTCAGAACAGTCACGCAAATAAGGATTGCTTTAGTTTGTATTAATTTCTAGACTTCAACATCAAAAATGCACGGAGGGATAGACACACTTCTATTTGTATCAACAATGACAACGTTATCACTATTTTTATCAGTCCATTCTCGATCATCCGAGTTTAAAACTGACACTGAAAGTGTCAATGTTGTTGAGAGATTCACTTATCTTTGCAGTAATATTCATATCTCCGGGAGCTCAGAATTTGAGGTTGAGAGATACCCGGGAAGAGCTTATGAATTCATGGCGTTGCTGGACAGAGGATGCCGATATCTTTGCAAGAGAATGAAGGTCCAAGTCTTCAGGGTCCTGGTGCTTCCAATTTTATTGTGTGGTTGTGCGACTAGGATGCTAACCAATGACCTAAGGTGATGACTGGATGTCTTTGGTACTAGGTCCCTCCGGAGAATCCTTGGGTACTGCTGGAATGACTTGCATTGAGGAGCCCAGCAACCTGTACCTTTTTTCAGAACTGTTTAAGGCGCAATCTCACCTAGACGTTTGGGCCAACATAGACGAACGTATTTGCAAACATCGGTGTCCGCTGGACTCCGCCATCTTCCACTGATAAACGTCGACCATATCCAAAATTTTCAACGTTTAAAATTTCTCAGCGTTTCTCAACGTACCTCTGGCTACTTTGGTGACCGTTAGAGAAAGTTAATCTCCACTACAACCAAGTTCCCTCCACTAGCCTAAATTACTGGTGCGATCGTCTACGCTGGCAAACGTTAGGGTGCTGCTTCGCTCTGCCTGCTCAGAATCACTGGACAGTGGTGTGCCGACCCCCTCTGCCCCACATTGGCCAATTTTCTCGACTTTGCCCTGTGGTCACCACACGCTGGGGTAAACGTTATAGTGTGACTGCGCCTTTATGCTTCAATCAACTTTATAAAATTAGATGACATATCATGGCTAGTTAATATAGAAAATGGAATTTTTTGCAGTTGCTTTGGTGGGTAAAGACTGACAAACTGTTTTGGTTAATTCAACTTTCTTTGAGTTCAGCATGATGATACAGCACATTTTCATAAATGAGAGCAAAACTTTATTAATTCAGCAAACAGAAATTACTCAGAATCTAGCTAGGATGGTGCTTTCGGATAAGGAACATAAAACCCGTGCATTTTTAAACCTTTTTGCCTGTGCACATTTAAAATGAAAATAACATTGCAAATAATGGGCACCTTGATAAAACGTGACTACATTCTGTGCCATCTGCAGTAGTGTGAAAATCAGTATGCGGTTGCTCAAAAATGTGTTACATAAAGCAGTATGCCACAATAGTTCCTATTGTAACCAAACGCAGAAGAAGATGAAAGGAAGGAGGGCAGAAGGAGACTAAGAGACTGAAAGACAGACACGAGGATTAAACAAGCATGAATTTGCGGCCCCATAATGTAGAATCAGTTATTTTGCAGGGCGTGAGACTGGAGAACAAAATTGCTCTCTTAAAATGGTGGTGCACTGTGCAAAAATTCTGGACCCAACTTACCACCGAGTTGTTTTCAAAACCTCTTTAGCTTCATATCTTCAGCTGCTCTAGCGGCTTCTTCTGCTCCTCGTTACTTGCTCACTCGTACCTTTAAAGTAGAAAAAGGGAGGAAAGAGAGAGAGAAAGTGGGTAAAATGAAAGAGAAACATTAATGAAAGGGACTCCTAAATGAAGTGCCTTCTCAAGCGGTAGGTGGGGGAATTCGACAAACGCTGAGATGAGTTTTTCTCTCTCTCTCTCTCCTCTTTGCCCTTTGTGACCACAGAAACGACAGTTCTTGGGCGAAAAGGATGCTTGCTGCTGATTGCCTAAGAGTGTTGGAGTGTGAATCTGCATGAAATGCCCCCTGGCTTTTTTGATCATTTTCTCCTTCACGTCTCTAATGAGCCTGGTGGAAGTCTTTCTACATGTGCGTGGTGGTTGTATGTTTGGATATTCGCCCATGCGCTGCACATCTGGCTCCAGTGGTTCATGGTTTCAGTGTGAATTGAGCCTTAAATTGCCAGCATTGAAGTTGGTAGTGATATTTATTGGTCTACTGCTTCCACAGTAGACCAACAAATGTAAGCATTTATGTCCGACTAGTGTGTTGACTAACCGTCACTGTGTGACGGCAAATGCTACTATTGATCATAACTATTAAAAAGAGAAAAACAACTAACATAAGCATGTTAAAGCATCTTTATATACAAGATTTTTGGTTACATTGTCCTTCATATAAATGAGCAGGTTATCAGGTGAACATGTTCTTGAGCAATCGAAAGTACCATGCCATTGGTCTATTTTTTTAGAAAAGAAAAAAAATAGCTAAAGCAAAGCAGTGTGCAACAGGAAATTTCTTTTCAGGACAGAGAAATCATAAAAAAAAATTTTTTTAAATCTTACCTTGGATCATCAAGGGCTCAAGGCTGTGACTGTCCTGTCTCAATACAGAATGATCCTTGAATCTTTCCCTCACCCCGCCTCCCCCAATGATTTCCTGTGTTATTTCTCCCCTCTCTTCTTCTTTTGAGGCCCAAGAGTGAAAATAGTATCTGTTGTGTTGTCCTCTGTCAAATCCATGTGGTTTCTGGGGAATTCCCTTTGACAACCAAATGTAAACAAAACCACCTGACCTCAGAGCCTCGCTTTCACGTCAGTGTAACCAACAGGGGTTTTCCCAAAATGGATGCCATGCATTCTCCACAATTTGGGTTCAAACCTGCCAAAGGCTGATTGTGAGAAAAGTACAGGGAATTAAGCGTTACAACTTTGGTGAATGGTCAAGTAGGTATCATTTGTTCTGTCTGTCAACAATTATGAGGGAGCTGTAGCTGAAAGAGAGTCAAAATGGCAAAATTCTGGGGGGCTTGAAGCGTCTGAGCTTTTGCAATCTGG
>OMMV01203270.1:0-19479 GCA_900302635.1 Chatrabus melanurus
ATCATGGTAAAATAACCCGTGTTAGCTCTTTAGTAATCTGTGATCATGGTAAAATAACCCGTGTTAGCTCTTTAGTAATCTGTGATCATGGTAAAATAACCCGTGTTAGCTCTTTAGTAATCTGTGATCATGGTAAAATAACCCGTGTTAGCTCTTTAGTAATCTGTGATCATGGTAAAATAACCCGTGTTAGCTCTTTAGTAATCTGTGATCATGGTAACATAACCCGTGTTAGCTCTTTAGTAATCTGTGATCATGGTAAAATAATCCATGTTTGCTTGTTAGTAATCCGTGTTCATGGTTTAACAGCCTTTCCCTTTGGTTTAATAATCCATACCGGGGGTTTAGTGATCTGTGGTCAGGTTTTGAATATTTAGTGCTCAGTTTTGTCGTATTTGCACACAACAATCTGCTGTATTATAATTGAACATTCAAGTTACCATCGTATGTATTTAGGTTTTGTGATCGCAGTAATTTTACTGCTGATGGTTTCAGCATGACACATTTGTGTATTTGTGTCAAACGTGTACACAAAGATAAAGAATATTTTAAGATATTTCACGTGATTCTTGTTTTGCTTTTGCTGTCCTGTTAAACGACAAAAGTGGATTCATGCAGGAGGTGCAGCGTTACTTTGTGATATCACAAATGGTTCTGTGATTAAAGTCTGACCTTTTTCTCAGACACTGAAGAAATCCAATGATTCTAATTATTCATTAAACACATACAGGTGACGTGTACAATCTGTGTACTTTATTAACACAGTACAACATGGTGACAAAACATTCAAATACATAACATCTGTTTGCATGTCAGACCATCAATAACACAAATAATTCAATTCAGCAACAATTTTAGCAGGCAAAATGCACTTCAGCAGCATTACTCAAGAAAAATACATTTATCAGAACAATACTGTTGTTTTTCATGCACCATAAAATTCCACACAATATACCTTCAAAACCGCATTAATTTTTCTTTTTTTTTCATTTTCTGTCATTTTACATTTGTAATTTATATTTATTATTTTAATTTATATTCAGGTCTGTTTTTATATTTAAATACTTTTTTTAACCTTGTAAATAAAGCAGAGTTGAACAATGTAAGAAAATTTTTCACTTTTTCAGTTTTTTTAAAAATATGTTTTTTAGATCCACTGTTTTTGAGAATGTTTAAAAAGTCAAATTTTTGTAACTTAATGGAATTTATACAGATTTTTGGTTGACTAACAAAAATAAACGCGTAAAACAAAAATCTGATGCAGGATTTCAAATGAAAAATTTCTTTCTATGTTTCATGAATGATTCAGAGCTTTGGATCCTTCAGGCTCAGTTCTGTGTAGAACCAGAACCAGTAAGTTTAATTTCTTGGCTGATGATGATGACTCATTGTGAATGTCAGAATTTTCGTCTCAGACGGGATGAGTCATTTTCTAATCTTATTTTCTGAGCCTCTGGAGGCGTGACCGTCCAATTAAAAGTCCGTTTAAATGAGACCTTTGAGGACACTGTTGTTTAATCCCACAGTCCCAGATCCGGTTTAAGTTCTAAATTAGCCACTGATGAGCAGATACACACTAGAACCATCTGTCCCGAGTCACAACCAAAACTTTCACAGTTGGCGACTTTAATCTCAGACAGCATCTTATTTGGGTTTTCAGTCATGAAAACCTCAATCGATTTTCACACTTTAGCAGGCTGCAAATTGCTGATGTTCTTTTAAAGTATTGTGAAAATTCCTGGACAGACTAAAGAAATCCTGAACTCGTGTGAAATAGTGATGCTTTGTTTGTAACAAACAAAGATTTGAAATGAATTAAAAATGAATCTTTTCTGTCAAACATTCTTTCATTTGGCGCTCCGATTGTTTTTGAGCGGAACGATCAATGAGAGGATTCTTTTGACTGAATTCACTGCCAAACGGAGCTGCAGCTTCTCTTCAGATAAGCTCGAGTTTTCTGAAATGTTACTTTGTTTTTGGAATTGTTGACACGTTAACTCCATCAGTGTTAAGGAACGTGATCATCAGCACACAAATAAAACGGCTTATTCTTCTTTTAACCAACATTTCCAACAAAAAATGTTTTTTGACTAATCAAAAAAGATCACATTTATTTGCAAAATAATCTAATTTATATCCTGATTATCATTTTATTCCCTGTTATGCTTTCTGACCTGAAAAGAAACAGTTTGCTGCATTAAAACACATTATTGCACATAAAGTGGGACAGCAGTCAGGGAACAGTGGCTAAAAACGGGACTGAACGGCTAAAAAGGAACAAAAAAATTTAAACGCACCGAAATATCACTGCAACTGTAACAACCTCGGGATGCAGTACACATAACAAGCAGATGGTGGCGCTAATGCAGCAAAACGTGCCAACTGACAATAGTTCAGGAGAAGAAGGAAAAAAAGTGAGCGATATTGTTTTCTCATGAGTATTAGAACGCGGCGACAACGCTCCGGACGTCACGTTGGACATTTTTTTCAGTGATTCCGTGTTTCCAATCATCCGGTGACGGGATTCCTGACTGAAACACGGAATTCCTGATAATGTGACCTCTGACCTTGTCTGAGCACAGAAACGGTACAATAAAATAAAAAGGTAAACACGAGGAGGAAGTCTGTTTGTGGTGGAGGCGGCGTGCGTTTTCAGAGTTCAGCCCCATTAGAACCGTGGCATGGACTTGGGTTTTTGTACCAGGAACCAGAGCTAGCGTATGGATCTGGTTCTCTGGCGGGTCCAAGGCGCTGCGTTCCGGCTCCAGCCGGGGATGAAGATGGATTTCACGTTGGATCAGCTGAGACTGTGGTGCTGGGCAAAAACAGTTTGAGTCGCTGGATCACGGCGAGGGAATTGAAACACGTGGTTACCGCCTTGTTTCCGTCACGGCCACCGTTTGAAGCAGACGGCGCCGGTATTGCAGAGTAAATCAGCGTTTTTAGCAGAATAAGCACTCAGCTAATTTTCTGCTTGGATGATTAAGTTCTAGCGACCAGCGGCCGTCTCATTTTAACGCCGTGAACACGCTAACCTTCAGTCCATCCAAACTGGCTTCAGGGCGCTGAAGCGTCTAAAGCCATCTAACGCCTGCCGAGTCTTCCTGTCGGCCTGCAAGAACCAGACGGTTCATTTATTTAATGCAGTCGCTTCCTGACGTGTTCAGGCTACTGACACGCCGCGCCTCTGTTTTCAGAGCGCTAGGCTACTTAGCTCACAAGCTAGCTGGGTTACCACTGAATACTAAGTAAATAACTTCCTGAACTCGATATATTCTCGTCTTACAGCCAAATGCTCACGTTATCGATGTGTTTCTGTAAAACGTTACGCTGCAGTCAGACATGCTAACTGTGAGCGAACACGCGGCGTATATTTTGGACACATGTCCATCTGTCGCCTCCTTTAAGTGTCAGGAGTTTGAAGCTGCTTTGTGATTGGGCCAAAGTGGAACTCTCTGCAGACCGTCTGGAGTTTGTTGAGCGAGTTCACCTGGAGCCGCATTTACACGGAAATTAATTAACAGCTTATTGCCAAACTGCCCATAAATGAAATATGGACCAAAAGTGATGAAACTTCAGGGCGGAGTGCTTAAAAAAATGCAAAGCCCCCCCCCAAAAAGGCAGAAGTGGGTGTGGCTTATCAGGGTTTGTCTTGAACCAAGGCATCTACAGGGATAAAAAAATCACCGTGCACTTTCCAGCAGCAGGCCTGTTTGGCGTTACGGCGTCATGTTTGAACCCTGCAGTTAGAGTCCATGAGGCGCACGTGTTCCTCGTGTCTAACGAGTCTGGATCCGTCACCTCGGTGAAACTGGATGAAAAACAGCAGCATTTTTTTCCTCTCTTTTGTAAAATCTTCTGAAGGATAACATTTTGGAGCGCTTCACTTCACAGTAATTGCTTCTCCTTCCTGCTAATTGACATCAAATAACAGGTGCATTCATTGACATCCTGATGTTATTTCAGCTTTACGTGCATCTAATAGTCCATTTACTGAACTAAAACCATAATTTGACAACTAGCACTTAGGCAGGCTTGAAACGCAACCTGCCAGAAGCAAATGTTTTGACAAAAAGAGTTGGACGTCCAAAGAAAGGAAAATTGCTGCAGACTGAGAGCTGGTGTGCAGATGCTTGAAGAACTTTTATTATAGTTTCAGCCGAGGAGGTTGTTTTCTCGACTGTCTGTTAGTTTACTCAAAGCGTTTCCATGCGTCAGGTCTGGGAGCATGCGCTGGGGCCGTGCATCACATCATCCACCACCCTGAAGAACTGCCTCAGGTCCTGGATGGCAACCACTCAGGCAGACAACCAGTCCATCCCCACGTCTCAAACGCAGCTGTCTATCTGCCAACAGATACATGGGTATTCCCTTAGCCTTTCCAGTTTCTGGGGTCCTCAACACCGAGGAAACCTGTGTGCTGGATCAGGACCAGAGAACCGTACCACATGGACAAAATGTTGAAGCTGGTGTTCCCTCACAGTGTGATCCTCCTCATCTGAGTCTCACTAAGTAACGTTCATTTGACACAAAGTCATTCCAGCGGGACCCAAGGATCCTCCGAAGAGACCTGGTACCAAAGACATCCAGTCGTCGCCTTAGGTCACTGGTTAGAGTCCAAGTCTACAGTAAGACAGGAAGCACCAGGACCCAAAAGACTCAGACCTTTGTTCTCCTGCAAAGGCATCGACTTGTGTCCAGGGACCTTATATCGCCATAAGATTTTTCCCATGTCGTCATCTTGAGTCCAGGAAGTCTTTGAAAGCCTGGATCATAGGTTCCCCACAGACGAGGTCTGTAACCCGTTTCTCACTGACAAAGACACCTAAACCGCTGGCCTCCACAACCCGACCCAACAGCCAGCCCATGCAAGCATTGAGCAGCGTAGGAGCCAGAAGAAGTCAGAGATGGAGAATTGAATCTTTGGTGCAGATCAGGATCTAGATTTGTTGTAGTGAATTCTACATTCATACTGAGCTGATGTTTGTGCAATGGCTGTATTTTGACAAATAGGGTTAGTCTAGGAGCATGCGCTGGTACCGTGCTTCACTGCATCCACGACACCATGGAACCACGAAGCCTTGGGTCCTGGATGGCAACCACCCAGTCAGACAACCGGTCCATCCCCACTTCTTGAAGGTAACCATCTATCCTTGGCCTTCTCCAGCCACTGAAGTCCTCAACACTGAGGCACCTGTGCACAAATAAGTCTGCAGCTGCGTCCGTTGGAAGGTAACGTGCACTATGAGGGGGATGGGGGGGAAACTGAGACCAGAAGAAACCACAGCAGAGCACCAAGGGTCTTGTCTTTGAAGGATGGCGGCTGGTGCAGTGCTGAGGGGTCGTCCACTGCATGGCGGTGCCTAGGTCCAAACCAGAGGCGGGGTCATGTAGATGGGCAGCTGGAACATCCTTTCTTTTTGTGTATTGGCAGAGGTGTGCGCTCTCCAAGTGCCCTTCCAGTTTTCTGCTGAACTGAACTGAAAGAGGATCGAGTTTCTCATCATGTCTTGTGGAAAGTGAGTGAGTGATGTTTGTTGGACATGAAAACCCTCCATGGATCCAGATGGCAAACCAGACAGAGGCTCATCTTATCTACAGCAGCATGAGTTGTTGAAGAGTGTGGACAGACAAACATTCAGAGCTGGTCCTTTGCACCAGGAGATAGTTTGGTTTACATCAGGTCGCTTTAAAGCCACCTGCTGCTCTATAAGTGAAGTACCAGAAGTGTAGAGGCTGGAGACGTGATCCTCCAGTGGTCCAAAGCATTCTCTGAAATGTCCTTGGACAGATCTGGACTCCCTCACGTCTCTGAGATGGCATCAAGATGCAACAGGAGACAGAAAGACAGCAGGACAAATAACATTCTCAGTGTGACCAAAAAAACCCCCAAAAATTATTGAGGTCAGTTGATGCGTTTGTGCACAGACGAGCTTTCGTGGACAACGTCCCGACAGGATGACCGTGCTTTCAACAAGACTCCACCTGTTCAGCATATCCTCAAAGGAGGACTTCATCCGACTGTCCAACATGTTCGACGTGTTTTTGAAGGAGAACGTTTGGAGGGGGGGTGTCTGAGTTTCCTTTTTGACCAAGAGGCACTTCCTTTTCAGGAGTCACACTGATGATGTAGATAATCTAACCGGATTCTGGTCAGAGATCTGGAGCGTGTCCTCCACCTGTCCATGATGCTTCTGCTTCCAGTTCTGCAGGAAAACTCTTCTCCTGGTCTGCAAGGTTCTAATGTTCTGCTGAAACGGAAAACGGGATTTCCAGTCTTCTGTTTCTTTTTCACACGGCTGCTTCTGCTTTGTTGGCGTTGCCGTTGGCGGCTGGGTTGAGGATTGCTGCGGTGGCCGTGGTCTTTTTGAAGGAGGTGAGGCGGATGTGGGAGGTGCTCTGCAGGTAGCTGACCTGGCGTTGTGGGCGAGGACCTCGACCACATTGCAGCTGGCTGTCGGAGATGAAAGAAAAGCAAAAAGACGATAAAGTATCTGCAGCTACTTTCAAAAGCTTTATATTTTTATTTGTTTTTTTCTTTTCCAGGACGTTAATTCTTGACACTGAAACCGAGTATCCGTGCTGACGACCCATCTGTCAATCAAACTACAGATGCCACGCCTCCTACTGAAAGCTTCAGTCTCCATTTCCAGATCCACAGGTTTGTAGTGTGATGGTTTTATGGAACCTGACTCTGGGTTTGATACTTTGTGGGAACTTTACTTTTTGCATGTTCACAACAAATGTAAACTTTTTTTTTTTTTTAATTTCTGAATTTTAAAAAAACTGCTGAAGGTTAGAGTTCGGTTAAGTTGTGATTTGGGTCAAATTTGGGTTAGGTTTGGGTTAAGGTTGGAGCTGGGTTCAGGTTTGGGTCTGTAGTCTCGTATATTGGTTCTGGATGTGGGTTTTGTGTCTTTGTGGATTGGGGGCATGTTCTCCGTTGAAGGTCTGGGGAGATCCGTTTAGGTGAGGCGTGTCCTTGGAGTCTTGCCAAGAATGTCCTTCCACAACCATGGAGACAGAAGTGATTCAGTGTTTCACAAAGACATGAAAACATTTGTTTGTTTGACGTTTATAATCCACACACCAGTGGTTGGAGTCGACACAGACATGATCCCATAATTTTGGTCCAAGAAATCAGCATCATTGAAGCAATTATCCTTCATCACAAATATCTGTCTCCAGTCTGTCCACCAACAGACAGACAGAGCAGCCACATGACCTCTGACCTCCTCCGTTATCTATCGTGGAGATTATTATTATTATTGGTTTCAATGAAATGAATTATATTAGTTACAATTAATTTAAGGACATAACTGCGTTTTGAGGTTAGTTTGTCCTTCTACATTTAATTTGAATAAAACTTCATTTTACTGCCTGTAATCTGACTAATTTTCTGTTTTAATTTCCATATTTCGGTGATTCAGGCAGTAAACTGCAGCAAACGCACGCAGACAATGAAAGTGTTTTGTGCGGGATTTGGTTTTCCTCCCATAAAGTCGTAATCCTCTAAAACAGACGTTAAAGCCGTTTTTGTTGCCCGAAGTGAGCGATCAGCGCTCTCAGACTTTAAATTATCGCTCTGCCACCAGCACCACTGTGTCTGGAGAAACGAGGAATCCAGCAGGTGAATTCTGAAGAACGCTGAGCTGCAGCTGCTTCCCGGAGCCACATTTTATTTTTCCTATTCTGAGGATTTGCCTGAAAGTTTGAGCCAAATGAAGCACAAAGCTGGTCTCAGGGCTGCTGCGCTGCTCCGTCACGCTGTCAGGGAGAAAGAAGAGCTGCATCCTGCTGAGGCGGAATAATAAGTTCAGGATGTTCAGATTCAGCAAACGTAGAAAAGGAGGAGAACATGATGACTTCATTATGTTTAGGGTTGATGGAGTCACGGTGCAAAATGAAGGGGCGCTCTGAAGGCTACATAATCAAAGTTTTGATTAGTTTTTAATTTACTGAATCGAGCAAAACATCCCTCGATACTGTCCAAGTTTACGTCCCCTTTAGTAATAAATTTAAGCGGTGAAATCGATAAAAACAGTAACATTTATCTCTTTTAGTGGCAGCTTTGCTTTCTGCATTAAATAAAAAAAAGCTTTTATTTGTTGCATGACGTCATACTGACAGCAAACTCTGTTCTCCAGGCACACCGTGTTCTCATTCACACCTGTTACGATTCAGCGCCTTGCTTAAGGGCGTGTCAAAAGGTAGGATAACTGCTGTTCCTCCTCTTTGCCCAACCAGAAACATCCATATTTTATACATTTAATAATGCTGACTTTTATATGTGCTGTAACTTATAGGTGCTTCCACATATGCAAAACAGACTGAAATCATCATAAAAAGACACAAAATACTCAAATATTACCAAACTTACTGTGAAACAAATATTTATCATTATGGTGATCTATTTCTGTAAGTAGATTAAGGGGTCAGTCACCCATACAGTACTGCAGTATTTTCAATAATTATAATACTGGACCCCAATATTCTTTTATTAGCTTTCTAATTGTATTGTATTGATCTAATTGCTTTTTAATAAAAAGTCATGAACATTTATCATTAATACCTCGAATGGTGTTCTACAATCATTACATAACTGTACAATAGTAAAAAGAACTGCTTTACAGGACTTTTCCTCAAATGGAACCTCAGATAAGTCGGTCATTATAGAACTGATTTAAATTTGGCCCAATTCAGGACGGCCTTCTGGTCAAAAACAATAAGACTCTTTTCATGCCGCCGACCCTTCTAGCATATCAGTTTTTGGTTCTGTGTTGTTGTCTTTTCTGGTTTTTGATACGTTCACATGACGACAGCCTTCAACCATCAGCATGATAATTACATTTAGTTCCAGTATATTTAGCAACAGTTCATTAACCCATTCTGTGCCCTTTTCCTTTTTCCCTCAAATAAAAGTACTTGTTTGTCGTAACAGGAAATGAAAAGATTTGTGTTGTCGGCAGTGAGTTTGAATCGTAATTTTGTGGTTCATTAATGAAAACTAAAAAAAGAAATGGACCGAGAATTAAACCTTGAGGCACTCCGTGGCTAATCTGCATGAAGTGGTGACTGAATGTTCCGGTATCTGGTGGGCAGAAGTATGTCAAACAAAAAGGCACCTGATGGGTCACACCTGTTGAAGTGGCGGCGGAAACTGTCGCTGAGCAGGTAGAGGGCGAAGGGGTTGACGCAGGACGATGAGAAGGTGAGGACTCTGGCCAGCAGCGTGATGATGAGGTGGGCCAGCGACAGGTCCATCCGGTCGTAATGGAAGGAGCGGTACATGTACAGGATGTGGTTCGGGAACCAGCAGAGGGCGAACAGACCCACGAACACCAGCACGATTTTAGCCAAACGCTTCCTCGTTTCCATCTGGAAAGACAAAGAAAAGTCGACACCATCATGTTGAAGCCACTGCAGCAGAGCTTAAACACGCCTTCCAGGTGGGGCTGAAACCACGCCTTTGATTTTTAGGATTTTATTTTCCATTTGAAACATCTTTCTGCTCTTCTTTGACACTCGGACACGGTTTGAGTCGCGCTGTCGCCTCCACGCCAAAACGCCACGTGTCCTGTGATGGACAGAAGAACGTGCGCTTGGACTTGTTGGCGTTTGGTTAATGGTGTCGTACAGGAGGTCTGACCTCGTCACACGGGTCACTGCTGATCCTAAGAGACACTACAAAGGACGGCAGTGCCGCCGCCGCCTCCAGTTCAACATGTCAAAATGTCAGCCGTGTTCTTTAAAGTGCTTCTCCATGTAGCAGACAACAAACACCTCAGACCTTCGGAGGTCTTCCAGGCTGCTGGACTCGGACGCTTCACTGTCCTTCTTGTCAATCTGTTACACTTTGACTTTCTGTACACAAATGAAACCCTGAGGACAGACATGTAAAACCATCTGTAGCGTGTCAGCGGCGTGTTGTTGGCACGCGGTGCAGAGAGCGTTTTTTTTTTGTTTAGTCACCGTGAAGCCGAGTGCTCTGTGATGAAGATCGTAGAGGAACTTTAAGAACAGTCGACCTTGTGACCTTTGATGGCGGCGCCTGTCTTTGGTCTCGTCACGCGTCCTCGCTGTGGACAATAAGAGGATTCTGGCTGTTTGTTGGCAGGATTTAATTGTTGACTATCAGCACATCTTTAATGTGGCGGATCGTTTGGCTGAAGAACTGCTTTGGCTTTTAACATGCCGTTGGGTTTTGCGGCGTCCAGCAGCTTCTCGCCTCCACACAGTCGCCGTGGAGACGATCTGAGAAAGGTGAAGTCAAACAGCTGAAGCAGCGATCGTCTCTGTGCTGCTGCTGATTTGTTTGCTCTGGTTTGCTGCCACCAATCAGAGTTTGGCACGTTTCCTGCGATCCTCTTAGGCACCTGTGACGCCGGGCCACAACTCATCTGGACGGCCGGATGGCGGCTGCAGCTCGACTGCAGACGTCTGACTGTATGTCAGCCCTCCATAATAGTTCCTCCTCGCCTCGCTGGTCAAACATCTTCTCACTCCACCACGCTCTGCTGCCTTTGTCACTGAGGGGGACGCCTGCAAAGCCTTCTGGGAGTTATGCGCCGCCAGCTCCTATTAAAGGCTCACTGGACACGGATCCACATCTGCACTCCGGGCGGCTATCATACTGTCATGTTTCTATTAACAGTCACTAGACTGTGGACTGTAAGACTCTGTGAGGAGTCGGACAGTTCCGGGTCATGGCAGCCGGCGGTGAAGCAGCACGTCTGTCCTCGCAGTCTGAGGCCTTTGATTCCTGGAAACGTCCTTTTTTTAAAGTATTGAAAATTACAAAACAAATCTTACGAAGCAAACATTTGGTTAAATAAACAGTTCCTGCTGCTGAGAATCTGCGCCAAGACCCGACCCGGGCCCGCTGCCAGCATCACATTGGACCTCGAAAGCTGTTCTTGTGCTTCGGGCCTTAAATCTCCACCAGACCACGATGTAGCCAACAGGAACCACTGACGAGATCCCCTCCCAGGCCTGGCTCTGTGAAGTGGTTCTGCAAGAGCTGCTCTACCAAATTTCTAATTCATTCCTTGGTCTGGCTCCTCAACAGGGATCTGGTTGCTTTGGGAGACCCAACCAGGGCCCAAGGGTCCTCCCCCCACCTTAACATGGCGGCGAGGGGAGGAGGGTCAGGAGGCGAGCTCAGGATGGAACCGTTTGTTCCAGTGTGTTTCCAGGCACATTCAGACCCAACAAGTCGAGTCAGAACCTAAATGTTACAAATATTAAAGGCTGGAGTTAAATGTGAGGTTTTGTGCTTCAGGCTCAAACTACTTCATGCTTTTTATTCTGTTTATTTTCCACTTTTTACTGAAAGACAAAATAATAAAATGAAGAAATAATTACAAACAACTTCTTTGGTGACCTTGTGCCAACAGCAAGGTGACATGAGAACAGAAAAAGCCTGAAACTAAATGATTATTATTTTGCTGAAAGCAGTAAAAGGGAAAAAAAAAATCAGACCAGCAGATGATCCAACATTAATTATGTGTCTGTGTTTATTTGTCCTCCGTCACATTCGATGTCATGTTATATAATCTACGGTGGAATATTTCTTTGCCAGAAATGAAAACGTTGGTCACATCAGTGGAGAAGGAATGTTAATTGGTTCATTATCTGTAATAACAACCTGTCTGCTGTCTATAATGATCTTATCTGGATGCAAATCATTACATTCTGCCAGAATAAAAAAAAAAAAAAAGTGACCAAAGCAGACCTGAAGCGCTGCGTTTCAGACACGAACAATAATTCACGTCGATGGGAGAAACAGTCGACATATCGCTGTCAGTTATCGTGACGACAGGAGAAACATCAGCATGTTAACTTAAAGACGTTAATTCACTCAGTCAGAAAATACAAGAACATTTTTACAACAAACTGCATCGTGTAACTTTGGGCATCATCGCTCACAGCTTCAACATGGAGTGGAACAGAGAGGGACTTCAACACAAGAAAACGGATCAAATCTAGGCTCGAGTCGCCCATGTGCCTTCTGGCAAACTGAAGCTGAAATTTTACGTCTTCTTTTGAAGAAAATCCTTCTCTGCTGCACCGTGAAGCTGCATCACCGGTGATGCAACACACAAGTTGCATGATGCACCGTTTCTCCAATCACGGCCACAGAACAGAGCTGTCTTGGTGGCTTCCCTCACTAGTCTCCTTCTTGCACAGCCACTCAGCTTTTGAAAACTGCCTCCTCCACACAGATTTACCACAGAGAACCACACTCTTTGTATTTCTTAATGATTGATGGAAATGTTCATGTTTTCATCCCCTGACTTGTCTCAAGAAAAAAGTGCCGATTTAATTGTTTGTTTTGGCTTTGATATGTTTATTTATGTCATGTTGTAGATATTTCTATTCAATGACTTTCAGAGGCATAATTTTAGAAATTTTGGCAGAATTGAATTCATAAGATTTTTTTCATATCACTGTAATTTCACTTAAAAAAACCCAATTTGTAGCACCTTAGACTAATCTTCAGCCATTCCACCAAAACAACAACCAAAGTTTGTTTCCTCTTTATATCCATGAACAAAACTCCTCGTATCCACCATCGAATCATTAGCTTAGCCACATTAGCAAATCAGAGCCTAATGTCGCACGTATCCGACCAACATCAGCATCAGCACCACTTACAAAATTATCTAATGACAATTAACGATTTAAAGTGAGTATGTGAAGAACACAATGTAAAATTACACAAAATGTCTTCTTTTAAAAAGTTTTTTGTCTGTGTTTCAGACTTGAACAGACTTGTAGTACTGTAACCAGCCACTAGGGGCGGTCTGGTTTGGATTATAGCGAGTTGATGCCTTCAAACTCACATGTAGCTGTTTGAGGACAAGCTTGTTTCCAAGAAACTGTTTTCTGATCGTTGTGTGACATTAGGCTGCTTCACAGTTTGTGATTTTACTAAATATTTAGTTCTGATGTTAGATATTTGTGTATGATGATTATAGCGCCACACTGAGGCCAGAACAGCTGCTGCAAACGCCCAGCTGTTTCCTCATGTCAGCAAGGCCTTGGAAATGAAGTCAGACATTTTTCTGTCAAAGAAACCAGGAGCACAAAGAACAACCAGCTGCTTTGTTTGAGCACAAAAAGTTTGACTTTCAGTGACTGACAGCTGGAAGATCAGGAAATAATTACACGCTGTGACAAAAGTGACATTAAATGTCATTTCCACTGAGATTTGGCGTCAGGCTCAATCAAACTGGAGTTCGTTCTAGACGTCG
Organism: Chatrabus melanurus; assembly: GCA_900302635.1. NCBI lineage: Eukaryota > Metazoa > Chordata > Actinopteri > Batrachoidiformes > Batrachoididae > Chatrabus > Chatrabus melanurus. Next base: position 13,257 of record OMMV01203270.1, read on the forward strand.
ACAGATGCCGATGGTCTCTAACGGCTCTCAGGCTCCAATTAAAATTCAAAACAGAAAATCACTTTAATTCAAGTGTCAACAAGTGACCGAGCCGACGTGAGGATGGCGAACGGTGAAAACAACAGCAGCGAAGTGCCGCAGAATATCTGAATCTGGCCAGCGTCTGTCTGCAGGTCGGTCTGTCCGGCAGACTGATGAATGATTCAAGCGTCAGCAGACCTCAATTATTCTAACTTCAGGATGATGTGAACCGTGTGACTGGAGCCAGAATTAAACTTCACTGCTGTTCTTCATTTAAAAAAAGCTTTCTGACTAATTCTGGTCCAGATTTCATCTGTTGCTCACATTTCTTTTCATGTCAGAATTGAAGAGCATTGCTTTTTTTTTTTTTTTTTTTTTTAAATTTTTAAAAATTTGCTTTGATGAAAAACCATTAAAAAGAAGTGCAACACACCACAGGAGTGTAAACGTCTTATGGTCTCTGTACATCCTGTTTCTGCAGAAAACCAAGAATCGACATTTTTATCTGTTAGTCTTTTATTATTTGTTATTGGTGAGGAGGTGGAAGCGGGTCGTCTTGAATCATTGTATGTGACATCTGATTGACAGCTTCGGTAATTTGATAAAATGGCACGCGCAGTACGGACAGAAACACGGCCAGCCGACAGCAGCTCCAAAAATAAAAATCAGAATGTAAAAAAACCAGCGTTTAGCTCTGAAAAATGTTGACCTATATAGTTTTGTTAAACGCCTTGAATTAAAGCTGAAAGTCGACGCGACAAGAACATTGTGGTGGGAACAGAGGCAAAAGTGGGGGGAAAAAAGAAAAGCGGTCATTGTCCAAATACTTATGGACCTGAGTGTGCATGGAATCTTTTGAGGCATTTTCAAGCCTTTTTTTTGGAGATAAAGAGAGACAGGAAACAGGGGGATAGAGATGGAGGGTGACATGCAGCAAAGGTTGTCTGGGATTCAGGCCCGGGGACGTTCCAAACTGCATCTTGCAGCAGGTGATAAGCGCATTAACCGCCTCAGCCGGCAGCGCGCCCTGAATACGTGGAACACATCGCTCCAAAAACCCAAACCCCCACAGGGCTGAACGTGCAGCGGACCAGGGATCACATGGACACAATGCTTTTTGCACCCACACCTCCGTCATCCTCCGAGGCGTTGGACCGAGCTTCATCACGGAGGGTCAGTGTGACCACCCTCGTCTCAGGTCACTGATGAATTATTGAAGACGAGCTGTCCATAATCTATTATTGACTGGAAATGCTGCTCATTATTGATAAATCTCTGTGGCCTTTCATTCTAATAATTCCTGCTATCGGCTGTGATGTCACCTTTCACACTCCTGATCTCGCTCTCGTCTCACTGGCCACTGAACAAATGTCGAAGATCAAGTCTTTGAAGTAAATGAAAATTCATGTTCTTCTCCATCAGAGGGTGATTTGTTTTGCTCGATATTGATCCAGTTTTTTTCATCAGTGTGTTACAGTGAAAAAAAAATTTTTTTTAAACTTTGAAACAATTTGCACACAGAAATTCTGAGTACATTTATTTATCTGGGTGTATTCTCTTGTTTTGTCAGGAAATTTGGACACACAAGTGGGAATCGAACCATTAACCTTTTAACCCATCGGTAACTGGCTCATCTAAAGCCAAAAAAGATAAGTGCAAACCTCGCTTGGCAAAACCGGAGTGTTGCTGCCAAACTCCAGTTTCTTGGAGCAAATTCCCAATGTGACTGTAACTCGGATGGAAGAACCAGGTCTCCATGAACTGAAGAGTTGGTGGTTCAACTCCTGTTTGTGTGCATGAATGTCCTTCATCAATACAAGGAGGCGGTAAATTCAGAGTCTGCTGTAAGATGAAAAACCGCTACGTAAAAGTTTTCCTTCATTAGATTTGGAACAATTTTGAAGCAGATTTGACTAAAGACGAGGAACATTTCCTTACAAAAGCAAGAGAATAAACCCGGCTAAACTCACTTAGAAATTCTGTGTGCAAATTGTTACCAAGATTTAAGTAAATTTCACTCCACCTTTTTCCCCCAGTGTACCTGACTGTAACACACACACCTGTTCTCCACTGACGAGGTGTTCAGGGGCAAAATGGCAAAACCAGTCACTGTCCAAATACTTATGGACCAGACTGTAAATGACACAAAGCATGTGACTCTGTTCACTCACTGTGGTTCTGAGCTGAAGCACGACGTCTCAGGAAGATAACAGATTACCCATAATTCCAGTATGTCATCAGGACGCGTTTTTCTATTACAGTTACAGGAAAAAAATGTGGTTTTGGTCTGATTTGGATTATTTTCTGCACACAGACGGCACTCTGCTGTGGAGTTACCGCCTGCAGGGGGCAGTGTCCTCACAACAGATGCTTTTATGTTTCTCAGATATGAAGCGATGATGTAAATACGATACCGTAAACGCATAACGCAGAGCTGCGTGAGCCCCGCCCAAATGATGAGCGCCTGCTAAGCTTTCAGGCCGTGCGTGTGTGTTTTAGGAATGATGTCATAAAGCCTTTATCCAAACATATCATTTATCACTTTAATTATTTTAAAACCCTGAATAATTAACAGCAGGAAAATGAGCCTTTGCAGCCACCGTAGAAGGATTTATAGTTCAAGTTTCAGGACTGTTGGTCAAACTGGAGGTGATACTTTCCATCATATTTTATGTTTTGTTCTCAGCACGGAGCCATTCAGTGGAATCATGAAGCTCCAATCTCAGCAATCCTCACACCAAACTCCTTTCAGTGACACAAAACCAGAGTGCAGCCGTTGGTGGTTCGGGCGGTTCTGCAGCTAAAGCAGAGCTGGACAGACCCGGAGTTAAAGGAACAGACGCTGAGCAGCAAACGGAGAATCAACTCCAGACGCCAAGTCGAGCAGAAAAACCATGAGGCAGAAAACAGAACTGGAGATGAGACCGAGAGAAAAACCCTGGGAGACGCCCGTCCATGGTCACCCAGAGATCCAGCCTCCAGGTCCTCCTGTGCGGTGCCAAGACCAGAGTGGAGATTTAATTAATCCATAAAACCCTCCAAACCGATGTATCCGGATCAGAACCACATCAAAGGTCTCAGAGCCGAACCTCAGTGTGGCTCTACTCTGAGACCTTTGATGTGGTTCTGATCTGGATCCGGAGAGTCAGTGTGACCCTCTTCACACTCGCACGAGTCACGAGTCGAGAACCCTTTGGCGCCGTCGCTCGGTGCGAGTCGAGAACCCTTTTGCGCCGTCGCTCGGGGCGAGTCGAGAACCCTTTGGCGCCGTCGCTCGGGGCGAGTCGAGAACCCTTTGGCGCCGTCGCTCGGGGCGAGTCGAGAACCCTTTGGCGCCGTCCCTCGGGGCGAGTCGAGAACCCTTTGGCGCCGTCGCTCGGTGCGAGTCGAGAACCCTTTGGCGCCGTGCCTACCCCTAATTTTTTGTCCACCTGGAAGCACTTTAAAGATTTTTCTCGCCACAGTGAGAACCGCGACGGCCATCCAGACAAAACTGGGACCGGCGCTAAATGTTCGTGGAGCCAACGGTCCAAAGACCACGTCAACAACTCCTCCAAAAGTCCGAGAAGAACCAGATGAACGTCTGAGGAGCAGAAGATCTCAAAGGTCAGTTCATGATTGCACCATTAGACCCAAACCACCGCTGACCAAGAGGAACCTAAAAAACCCACAGAACCACTGGACTCATGTTCTGTGGACTCTCTGGGAGGTTCTGTTGGAACCGGCAGCACTTTGTGTGTTTGTTTCTCAGCGGCTTTCATAAAACATTTTCCAATTTGTTTGAAGACCTTTAAGAGTTTTTGTTTGTTTGTTTGTTTTGTTTTTGCTGATGAGAATTAATCCGTTAGTTTGTATTTGGAAATAAGTTAATAATTCATCCTCTGGGGATCATAAACCTTTCAGCCACACGGGACAAAAGTCTCCTTCTGGACCCAGACCGCGGTTACAGCATCACGTCATTCACTGGTCTTTCACAGCGTCACGCGTTCATCGGTCACCTGTCTCTTGGTGTGCTCGCTGACTTCGCCCGGCATGTCGTGGGCGCTCCTGATGAGCGTTCGGGCGATGTGGAAGTAATAAACGGAGATGATGATCAGAGGGATCAGGAAGTAAACCAGGAAGATCATCACCGAGTGGATCTTTGGATGCATCTGATTGGACAGTGGGTACGGCACGCAGTTCACCAAGGTCACGTTACTGTTGTCCTGGTGACCCTGACGGGGAGGAGACAAGGAAAGGAGAAACGGAATTAAAACAAAACAAGAAGGGGAAATGAGAGGAAACAAGGAGAGGAAGAGAGGATAAAAAGACAAAAAGGAAAGGAAATGAGAGAAAAGAGGACAGAAGGAAAAACAAGAAGATAAGAGGATCAAGTAAGGGGGACATAAGGAGAGAAGTGGGCAAGGAAAGGAGACAGAGGAGGACGATGACGACAGACATCAGAACACAACGCGATCGTTTGCGTTTTCTCTTTGACAAACAAAAACGATGTGAAAATGGATTCACGTTCTCGTTAGCAGCAGAATTGATATTTATTTATTTATTTACTTACCGGCATGGGGACGACTTGTGAGAAAATGGCCTCGGGGACGGCCAGCAGGACGGACAGCACCCAGATAGACGCTGCCTTCAGACACGTCCAGAAGACGGCGCTGGATGTCTGGATGTCCATCGGGTTCACGATGGCCTTATATCTGAAAAAGACATCGCAGTCAGTGTCATGGCAACGAACAATATCTCTAATAATATAATATAATCACATCGATGAAGCGTTTCACAGTCTGTAGGAAATACAAGAATGAATATTATTTTATGATTTAACATTCATCTTGTTACGTCTGTTGAATAATTTCACTTTCGGCCTGAAGACGATGCAGATTCTGTGACTGGTTAGTGTGAGCGCTGCTGGAACCGAGATCGCCACGAATTCCTCGAATATTTGACCCTGAAATGAACCAAACTTCATTCTGAAATGTTGCCGCCGCAGTAGCAGGAAGGTTCCGCCTCCTTTCACCGTGTGGATGTGATCATGCATTCAGAAAATACAGATGTTAGGAAAAGCAAATCCAGGTCCACTTAAAGTCCAGAAACCCTCTTAATACTGAAGCTTTGCTCTCATTTCCAACCAGCTTGGATTATAGTTCAAGTCGTGCTGATGTTTTAAACCTACTTATTTCAAGATTAGCCACTACAGACAGCAGTGTTACCGCTCTATCTTTTAAAAAGGGGAAAAAGGTCAGGTTCTGCTTTTCTCATTTTTAAGATCCTCTTTCTGTCTCACTAATGGTAGCAAATCATATTTATCGTATCATCTTTGTAATAAGTAACGTTTTCTACTGTAACATCTTGTCAATAATTATCTGTACATATGAAAGTGTCAAAATGTTAGAGACGCTCACTTATCTCAGCAATGACGTTCAGAGCTTATGGGGTCATGAGGTCAAAGGTCAGAGGTGTTTGGTGATGCTGATATCTCTGCAGGAGAACGAAGGTCCAAGTCTTTAGGGTCCTGGTGCTTCCTGTCTCACTGTATGGTTATGAGACTTGGACTCTAACCAGTGACCTAAGGAGAAGACTTGATGTCTTTGGTACCAGGTCTTTTTGGCGGATCCTTGGGTCCCGCTGGAAGGACTTTGGGTCAAACGAACGGTTACTAAGTGAGACTCTGATGAGGCGGATCACTGTGAGGAAACATCAGCTTTGATATTTTGTCCATGTGGTGCGTTTCTCTGGACATGATCCAGGACGCAGGTGCCTCAGTGCTGAGGACCCCAGCAGCTGGAGAAGGTAAAGGACACGCCCACGTTTCACCTGGCCAGGGACACGCCCACGTTTCACCGGCTGCAGCAGGTAGATGGTTACTTTGGAGAGGTGGGGATGGACCGGTTGTCTGCCTGGGTGGTTGTCATCCAGGGCCTGGGGGTGGCTCCATTAGTCCAGTCAATATGAGCCAGAACCCACCACAAATTGCAACAGCATTTTTTTTCTTCACAATGCATTTTGGAGAGGTGTCTTGAACAACATGTAAAAAATGCACCCGAATGTGCCTTGGGGAAATATGCCTAATTTGCATAAATCTAATATGGCTAACAAGTACCAAGAAACTTCATTGTATGTTCTAGATGCCATAAACAATTATATTATAGCTTTAGAAGCACTCTATAGTCTCATTTAGAACTTATTACATGTAAAATTATGGTTC
>OMMV01203273.1:0-12725 GCA_900302635.1 Chatrabus melanurus
ATAACATTATAGCACCTCAGATTATAAATTTATAACACCTCAGATTATAACAGATTATAACATTATAGCACGTCAGACTATAACAGATTATAACATTATAGCACCTCAGATTATAAATTTATAACACCTCAGATTATAACAGATTATAACATTATAGCACCTCAGATTATAACATTATAGCACCTCAGATTATAACAGTTTATAGCACCTCCAATTATAACAGATTATAATATTATAACACCTCAGATTATAACAGTTTATAGCACCTCAGATTATATCAGATTATAATATTATAACACCTCAGATTATAACAGTTTATAGCACCTCAGATTATAACAGATTACAACACTTTATAACAGTAGTGAAAACCCTGCTGTTTATTCTGGCATCATGCCGTTAATCTGTCGGTACTGTTCTTGTTATGTAACAACATTGAGGTCATCAAAATTGATCGAGGTCATGTCCATCTGTCGTATAATAATAAATCAATGTAGTAATTATCGTGGCAGGCCGAGCATTGAGTTGAACTTTGTTTTTAGTGTTTGGTCTAACATGCCAGATATTCGGGCTGGGACGATACATTTATTTCCCAATACGATACGTATCACAATATTTGGGAGCCAATTAGATATGTATTGCAATTCTCAGGAAATGTGATTCTACAAGTACTGCAATTTGATATTCCAATATATTGTGATGTTTGTTTGCTGTTTGTGACACTAGAACATGGGGAAAAGTTGAATAATACACTTCAAAGGACTGTATGACATAAATCCTATTTACAGAAACAAAGTCCGGCGTGTTTTTGAGGGTTTTTTTCCCCGAGGAGAACCATACTGTATATTTTACACCTCGTCTATTAGCAATTGAATTTGAACTATTCCGATTCTGTACTTTAAAAACCGACTCTCATATCATAAAACTAAATTTCCCGATGTCGTATCGACCCCCACCAGATATACTCGGCAGATTGGTTACAAACATTTGAGTACACTTTACAGCTGAACTCGTCTCCACATCTTCCTCCTCTCCAGATCCCTCACTACTCCCTGACGGTCCAAGCAGCAGACGAAGGAGGTCCTCCTCTGTCTTCGGCGGTCCTGGTGACCGTCACTGTCGCCGACGTCAACGACAACCCGCCCGTCTTCTCCCAGGTCAACCACAGCCTGCTGCTGCAGGTACGACACTCACAGCGGAAGACGAGCCGCAGCAATCCTGCACACGTTTCCTCTTTCTCACCGTTAATTGATGCGATCCCTGTGGGACGCCTTCGCTGAGTCTGGGAAATTCTTTTTAGTGCACTCTGGGTGTGAGGAAAAGAAACGCTTTGGTTTTGTGTTCAAAGATGAGCCGTGCACTCAGCCTGGAGCGCTTAAAAATGACGCAGTGCTCTGAAAACGCTGAGTTCACTTAAAGCAGCGCGACGACAAAGAGTCAACAAGCAGGATGTAAAGTAATTCAGCCAGGACGCTGGGAAAAGAAGCGCCTGCTCATCAGCTCCCACAAATAACCTCCCGAGTCTCAGGAGGGTCAGCGCTCGCATTCATGTGTGAAATCTGACAACGCCATGAAAAATCGGACGGGATGGACAAAAAGGGGACTTTGACTTTGACGTGATTGTACTTTTGTTGCTGCACACAGCAAACAGACATTTGGGCGACTGTGCTGCAGTACTTGCAGATAGATCTGTGGCAGCTGGTTTTAAGGCGGAACCCTTAAGCGACCGTCAGTTCTGTCAGACTGTCCCCCGAGCACGGCCGCCAGCGTGCGCCCGGTGACAATAAGGACGCACGGAAACCTGAGTGGAAATCGTTAAGCAGGAATCAGTCGTTCTCCTGCTTTCTATTCGGTTTTCTCTGCTGCGTTCCAGAGAAAACGCTGACGTGTGCGTGCTGCTTGATCATAACTTCAGAACTCATTAAAACTGCACGCTGAGGGTTCAAGTGAAACTTCACAGAGGCGAAACCAGAGCCGAGTTTCTAAACTTCTTTGGGATCAAAGAGGAACGCACATCAGCTGTCTGGACTTTTTTTTCGTTACCTGCAGGACATTCGCGCCACCCTTTCACCCGAAACCTCTAATTAAAGGACGACTCTGCTGCCGTGGAAAACTTTCAACAGTCACTTGTGTCAGCTGCACACATCTGCTTTGTACAGAAGCGTGTGTTGGCATGGCGACTGCCGCGGTATTGTTTCAGCCACGCTGGATGTCGAGGTTTTCTCTGCCAGCTCTCCATCACGCTACCTGCTGCGCCGCCATTCCCTGAGCCAGAACATCAGCACTGGCTGGTGATAAGTCCTGAATCCAGCGCCATTCAGTTTCCCATCTGCAGATCTCGGCTTTCGCTCGCATCCGCCGCCAAATGTGTCCGATGGAAAAAGGGCCCTGATTGCATTCGATAGACGGATGGCGCTCGGGCCTACAGAGGAAGTCTCTTTCTTTTCAGACAGATGCTGAAAATATGCGGCGTTCTGCAGAAGTGTAGTAGGGAGCGTTTAGGTATTTCAGACAAAGCAGAAAATGGTACTTCAGTAGGTCAGTCCAACGCCTTCAAAGGATGCAGGAGCGCTAAAGCGCGGCGATAAGTCACCTTATATCAGTGCAGCGCGTCACAGGAACGCTGACCAACACATGGAATATGAGCAATTCCACTCAACGCCTCCAATCCAAATTTCAAACATTATTTAGCTCTACCAAAAGAGGTGGATCGACCCATTCCAAACCCATTTCTCCTGCTAGACTGTTATATATTCTTTTAATTTGGAGACTTATAAGATGACAGTATTTATTGTTTTTGAGTTCTCATATTAACAAACTGGAGTGGATGGACTCAACTGTCCATCCATCCATCGACCTACTTACCCACCTGCCTTCCTTTACACGGTTCATGCCTCAGCTTTTCCAAAAGAACGTGGAGACTTCTGACCTGTTTTATCCGGATAACAGTCAGAAACAAAGACATGATCCATTTAAAACGCTTGTCAGAATTGTTATTATTTTCTGATCTGTGATCTGAGAATTTTTAGCATTTTTCTCTCGATAAATTCTTTAACTGTTTCTGCGGCCCGGTTGTTGGTTCACAGACAGGTGTTGGTCTCACCTGAGGTGAGGTTTGCCTTGGGAGGCCCGATCTTGTGTCGCTGTCTAATTAATGAGTGAGGCCAGAATCGATTGACAATCGATTGATTAATGATTGATGAACGATTGATATTGAGACATTAACAGTAATGTGGCTGTTACTCAGTTTTCAAGTGTAAAGTTGATGATGATTATTATTGTTTTTATTGTTGTTGTTGTTTGTTGAAGTGATTATCCAACACCTGCCTGGAAATGAATTAATTAAAGTTATTGTGTCACCAATTATTTTAGCTTTACTTTCGATAACTAATAAGTGTTTAGAGTGAAAAATATCATTAAAGTGAATTAAAACTGAATTGTAAAAAAAATGACTCCTGCAGGAGGGCGAGTCCGTCGGCAGCAGCATTTTACAGCTGGTGGTGACTGACAAGGACACGCCCAGGAACGGCCCGCCTTTTTCCTTCCACATCATCAGCGGCAACGAGGACCGTCGTTTCCACGTCGACCAGGGCGGGCTGCTCTCGCTGTCTGCCCCGCTCAGGAAGAAGGTCAAACCCCATCATCAGCTGAAGATACAGGTGAGAGGGGGGGGCGCTGCATTCATGCTCACAGCGTTTGAACTTCTCAGCTTCTGCCCTCAAAGTTTCCGTCTCCATACCAGTTGACTTTACTCCTGAGGTTTTAGCGACTTTGCTGGAATCTAATAGTGGCGGGATCAAAATCACTCAGATTGTTCCGTTATTAAATAGAAGGCAAATCCTGTGCAATGTGATCCTGTACTGATGATGGCAGGCCGCCTGCGGCTTCACGAGCTGTGCTGCTGACACAGTCGAGAATCTATCAATCCTAAAATCTAACATATAGAAGCTGTGCTGCTATAATAGTAATCAAATCCAAAGACAGAGACGACTGACATGATGAAAATAACAACTAGAACCCTTAAAGCTACAGTGTGGAGGATTCCGGGGTGTTTATCGGCACAAATGGAATTTAGCTTTCATAACCATCTGTTCATTAGTGTATACTGTAGTCGACCGTTTAAGCGCACTGCGTGCAAAATAAATTGTATTTATTTTGTGGGAATTGCGTGTCGGTCTCGCTTTGACGCATAAAGCTTTGCTTCATGAAGCAAAGCTTCATGCGCGCAATGAAACCTGGGAGAGAAATAGCAAGCGGTACACTTGAATTTCATTCTTTTATTTGGGGATTCCACGTGTCCAAAGGCATTTGGACGCCCAAACTTGAGCTATTGTCTTGCATTTTACAATGACACGTTTTCTGGGATTTGCGGGGCTCATTTTGACACAGGAAATGATGCAAGGCTTCATGCGCGCAATGAATCCTGGGATATTTACGACGTCGACTCAGCTGAGGAACCCTCCCGTCTTCTGAAACTGAAATAAAACACCAAAAAAGGTCGGTTTCTGTCCGTTAACATTATGTTTTGATGCCAACTATTGCTGTGAATGGCGCAAATCCGGGCAATCCGGGTGGCGTGTTTTGATTCAGAACTGGTCCCGGATGCGGGAAATAGCATGTGACATGGAGCATTATACATATCATTTATCACAAGAGAAGCCAAGGGGGCATGAATCCCCGTGACCAAGGAAGCAAAAATGTGAAGGGAAACAAAATCGTAAGCAGTGATGTCATAACGCAATCTGCAACCTCACCACTAGGTGACACTAAATCCTGCACACTGTAGCTTTAAGATACAATCTTATTTATTGGGCCATTTTTAATGGCAGAAACGTTTTGTCACTCGGAGACTTTCACCAAGGTCCACCTTTGGCCACCGTCAGACGTATCGACTGTGCTGTTGCGCCACCAGAGGAATCGTAAGCCAAAAAAGTATCGTCCCGCGTGGCTTTGTAGACCATCCCTGGATTTACATACTCTGTGACATTTCTGGCACATGAAGACAGCTGCCTGTTGTTGCTCCGAGTGATTCTGCTGACTGCTGGCTTTCCTTCTGGCTCTTTTTTTTTTTTCCATCGTCACTCTTCCTGATGACACTCTCCCCGCCTTTAAGTCCTTGTGATTTTGTTTTGCTTCCAGTGTGTTTGGTTGTGTGGTGGTTTGTGCCGCGGTTTCCCACGTCTCTGTGTCAAAGTTGCATGTTTTCATGTCGCGCATGTCAAGACCCAACAGTTCTCTGCTTATCTGTCCTTAACTGTGCTCAGGTGCCAAGGGGGCGCTCTTTCACCAAAGTGCAATTATCATGAAAATATTCAGAGAAATGATCCAGGATCCTCGTCTAATCAACTCTCTCTGTTCATCTGCTGTGTTCACATGATTTATTTATTGGTTTTTGAGATGTACTGTTGACAAAACCAGATAAACTGGTCTAAAAACGATTGCCTCATTAGTGGAGATCATAAAACATAATCCTCCCTACTTACTCTGTGACTCTAATCCGGTTCATGCTGCAGTATCCAGTGAATGGGGTTTAGGGCCTGGATTGGACTCTTCTATTTCTGTTGAGCCGTAAAATCCCATTCTCACTTCCACAGAAATGTATTGCGGTGATGTCACAGAACATCTTGAAAATCCCACCGTGGTTAAAATAAGACCATGACACAATGACGGAATATCCCGGTTCATCACGGACCCGCTAAGGTTTTCCAAAGTATGGAAAAGGTTTTGAACCGTGACCTTCTGGGATGCATATCCATGAAAGTGAGAACGGGACTCGATTCGGTGAAAATGTCGAATTTTAATTTTTGACACAGTAAATACCAAAGTATCTAAGTGAAATACATGAAAGCATCTATTTGCTGAAGGTTCTCAGTCCTCCAGGTAGAAGAGAAGGAAAAAAATGGAAGAAATCACTCAGATGAGCCCAGTTGCTTTTGAGCAAACTTCTAGAAATCATCTATCGTTGTGTTATTTCGTCTTTGTAGGAGCGAGTGTTCGAGGTCGTGGAGGTTCCACAGTGTGCATGTCCATTGTATCATAAGGCTCACAAAATCATTTGGGAATTTTTCATAAAATGCTGATATTGCAGCCTTGTCTCTCTCTCTAATGCCTGGGTCGTGTTCTATCCGTGCACCAATCAGGTGACAGACAGCGGCCACCATCCCCTCTCATCCATCTGCGTGGTCAACATCAATGTCACTGAGCAGAGCAAGTATCCTCCATCTGTCGTCCCCATGGAGGTCTTCATCACCACCGCCGATGGAGTGTTTGCCAACCGGATCATTGGGAAGCTCCACGCCTCCGACCAGGACCTGCAGGACATTCTGACCTACAGGTTGGTCTCAGAACACCCTGATGGAGGCAGGTTCTCTATTGACCTGGCTGATGGCAAAATCTGGGCAGAGGAAACGCTGGAGGAAGGTTCCTACTCACTTAACGTCAGCGTGAGCGATGGGAAGTTTAGCGTCTGGACTGGGGTCAGAGTTCATGTTTGGGATGCTGACCAGAGGACACTGGACTCTGGATTGACACTGGAGCTGGACGGGATGTTACCAGAGGAGTTTTTGGGAGATCACTGGAGAGGACTCCAGCGCAGCCTAGGGGTCGCTCTGGGCTTACCCAGACAAGAGCTGCACCTGGCCAGCCTGCAGCGGCGACCTGACAGCCAGGGTCTGGAGGCCCTGCTGGTCTGGAGGCCTCAGAACGGACTCGCCCCGTCTCTACCAACCGGCAGACTTCCAGGTGATCCGCCCGCATAAATTACAATCAACCATTTTCAAATCTCAGTTACAGTGTTTATTTCTGCCCTAAAAACCCACATGGCCACTAGAGGGGGGTGTTGCAATCATCCTGTTTTGTTTCTTTGTCCAAACAAGATTGCAGCATCACCTGGGGAAAAAAATCCCCCGATATTTTTTTGAATATTAAATTGTAGAATTGGAAAAGCACACATAAAAACACTTTTTTTAAACTTTTTCTGATTTGGGGTTTATAGGATTTTCCCCCATGGGGATTAATACAGCACAGTTTTTATGGTGATGTCATAGACCAGGAAGCAGGAAGCAACAGACATACCTATTAAACATATGCGACCAGAGTTCTGATGAGAAGAACTCAGGATAAAATCTGGACATATTTCATGCAAAAGGTTTTGCTGGATATCTGCTGGACATGTAAGACAGCACTCAGTTCAGTTCAGTTTATTCTTTGCGATAAAGAATAAACTGAACTTGAACTTGAAATATGCGATAACCTGGAGTTGTTGCATAATTGCTGGTTTTTTTTTGTCGTAATTTGTAGTTGATATACAGTTTAACCACCACCCTCCCACCGCATCCAAACTCTTTCTATGAGCAAAGTAGAGCGGAGCTCGGTTTTAAGTAACTCTAGGCCACGCCTGTTAATATTAGTGACCGACTTTACTCTGAGGTTGATGGTCAACATCGAATTTGAGAATAAAGTTCTGGAAAGTGTTGCCTTTGCTGACCGACAGAAGCCTCGGTTTAAGCTCCTTTAGGGGGAAAAAAAAATCAAAATCAGAATTTTCCAGCACGCTCCTCTGTTGGTGGAGGTGTGCGCTCTCTCCGAGTGCCGATTTAATTTAGAGACTGTGTCCTACGCTCACTGAGACGCTTTTGCTGTTCATTGGCTTTGATTTCTGTGGCTGCAGCTCAAGTACAGATCCATTACTGGTTCCTGTTGAACTCTTTGCAGGGATTTTATCAGACCTTGAGGACTCTCTGGGGCTGAGCATCCTCCATGTCAGCCATAACGGCTGCCTGGGGACCGGCTGTCCGCCACGAGGCTGCAGGAACGCCGTCCGGCTGACAGCAGAGAGAATGAGCCATTTCACCACCACCAGAGGAGGTTACATCACGCCACAGCACCGTTGGGAGAGCGTCTGCCCCTGTAACGGTACCTTTGATTAGCAGCATCATAACTTCTCTTTTGTTTTGTTTTTTGTTTTTCTTTTAAAGATGATTTTCAAGATGTGTTCTGTTGTAGACGAGAACCAAAAAGCTTTTGGAAAAAGCTTCCCGTTGGATGGTGAATTTTCAACCATCAGAACTGAGGCGCCGCCTCGTCTGATCGTCTTTAGTGGTTTTGTGTTACATTCCTGCTAAGATTAGCAAAGTCAGGCTCCACTCTTCTTCTTCTGCTTTTCTTATCACCACCATATTTTCCCTCTTATCACATGATCAAAGGTGCTGGGTTGTTTGTTTTTTTTTAATTATTTTTTTTTGCACCAAGAAAAACAACCAACCATTCAGTTCTCTTGTTTCCGTCCTTCCCTGGGTGTGTTATTCATAAAAAACAGACATTTGCACATTAATACACATTAATTGTCACTGATCTAGTCACTAATATGTCATTCTTCACTCGTTCCTCCTTGTTACTGTTGACATTGAAACGTGTGTGATTAATTTGCTCTTGTTTTTTTAACTTTTATTGAAACTATCAGATAAAAATAATTGTTTAGTGTTTGTTTAAGGTTTACCTCCCATAACACCCAGTATCCAGAACAACATAAAACCTATTATTTTCTAAATAAGTGTTATATAATACATCCATTATATTTTTGGTAGATTTTTTTTTCACCACAAATTTTCTGAGATATGACTGATTGAAGTGTTTTACCCCCAAAATAGCAACGAAGGACACAATATTTACCACACATATTATTTTATTCCTTCAGTGAACCTCAATGGGAAGTGTGAAGTCGGTATATTATACATTTTTAGAAAGGTCTAACCCTATAGATTCTAACAATACCAAGCAATAGGGTATAGATTATATATAGTAACACACAGAGTGTTCATACAAACATTGTTTGTTGACAAAAATCAATGAAAATCGCACTTATCATCAGATAGTTCCCCCCCACACAAAGATTCATAAATCAATAATGGTGAGGAATTTTCCCACCAAACCAGCTGCAAAATTATCTGAGATAACTGTACTTTTCAAAAATGTAAAGGTTCATGGAGGTCACCAGGCGTATAAGAACACCTTATGATGTCAAAGTTCAGGTCATCTATTCCGCCACATTCAAAAAAGGCCAGTGAACGCACCAATTTCAAGGTAGAAACTCTATAAAACAATTCATAAATCAACAAGAGAGAGAAATTTTCTCATCAAATCAACTGCATAATTATCTGAGATGATTGCTCTGGCCAATAATAAAGCTTTTTTTAATGAATAAAGGTCATTCATTGTGTTCAGTTCAACAGTTTCATCTGCAGTAACGGTAAAATAACAGCCTTAAAATTTGTCAAAGGATTTTTTTTTTCTTTATTTTTTATCCTCAAATGTGTTTTTGGCTTTTTGACGAAGAAGGTGAAAAGTTAAATATGGTTAAAAAAAATTCTGGAGGAATTTAGTGATGAATTTCACATTCATTTTTAATCGATCAATAAAGCGAAATTCCAGTATTCTAGCTGTGAAGGCAAATGTGGGATTTGTAATCAAAACTTTGTATCAGGTAAGATTTTAGTACAAAGTGGAGCTGGAAGAGAATCACTCTGATGATAATAATATTTCCAGCATTAAAGCGGCACAGAAAATTATCACACGACTTTACAGAGGATTATTGGAGCACAAATTACAACTCAGCCGTTAACAATCAACAATTAAAATGTTAATTTTTTTTTTTTAAGTTCAGTCTTTCATAGGGTTCAGGTCGGACAGAAAAATGCACTGAAAATTCTAAAGTCCCATTCCCACTTTCATGGATATGCATCCCGGAAGGTCACGGTTTGAAACTTTGTCCATACCTTGGAAAACCTTAGAGGATTCGGGATGATGTCCATAATGAACCAGGATAGTCCATCTTTGTGCCGTGGTCTTGATTTAACCGTGGTGGGATTTTCCTTTTTTTCCTCGTGAATTCTGATGTACTCTGGTTATCCGTTGCATTTCCATGGAGCACATAGTGTTGTCATACATGCTGTGACATCACCAGGAGGGGTTTTTTTTGTTTTTTTGGGGGAAATGCCAAGGTTGTGCTAAAGTTACACGACGGGCGTACTACGATTGTTTTTGCACACAGCGCGTGGTACAAGTCCAGCATATTACGTCATCGAGCTGTGTACCAGGTCACATTCCTGGGCAGCTGTGATCTTCACGTTGGTTAGTCACGGTTATAGGCCGTGACCTTCAGGGATGCATTCCGTGAAAGTGAGAACAGTTCCTTATTATGCTGCGTTTATTCACTTCAAGCTTTACTTGGGGAAATTGAGGCAGTTTCCACACTTTCCCCAAGTAAAGAAGTTAGATGAAAAACCCGTGTGAAGTGAATATGTTCTGTACAATATGCAAATCAGAAATATTCCAGAATTAGACCTGGACCATATCGGAATTCTGCTACTGTGCAAGACTTCTGGAAGTGCAAAGTATTGTTCAAATTTCCAAACTTTCTCTGCATTTCAGAAAATGTAAATACTAACCTTGATGCTTATCCTAATCCTAATCCTAACCCTAAACCAGTTCAGATAAAGTCATTTCAAGGTTGCTAGGCAGCTGAGACGTCAGGTTTAGAGCCTCGTTCTGACACTGGAAGTGTGGAGTGCCCTTCCACAAATGTTGGTCAATTTCAGGAGTGCAAAAAACAAAAAAAAATCATTTTGTCCCGGTCCTCACAAATATTTACCTCCGCCAAGGAGGGAATGTTTTCACTGCTTGTTTGTTTGTCTGTTAGCAGGATAACCAGAAAAATAGTGAACGGATTTCAACAAAATTTGGTGAGCAGATAGATAATGTTGCAGGAATTAAGTGATTCAGCTTTGGAGGTGATCCGGAATCTATTCTGGAACTGAGATCCAGAAGAATGTTTGTCACACAAGCAACATTTAGCTCAGAACGTTGTGAGAAGATGTTGATGAAATTTGGTGAGAAAATTGGGGATTTTATTTTGAATTTGATCTGGAACATATTTTGGATCCAGGATTCAGAAGAAGTTTTAAGCATTCAGGAACATTTAATTCAAAAATGTATGAATAATCCATCCATCCATCTTCTATACCCGTTTATTGCAATTAAGGGTCACGGGGTGCTGGAGCCTATCCCAGCAATCATTGGGCGAGAGGCAGGGTATGAATAATGAACTTCAATAATACTGTGCGAGATGAATAATGTTCTAGTAAATAATTTATGGAATTTTTGAGTTGATCCGGAACATTTTCTGGAGCCGTGATCCAGAAGAATGTTAGAGATGTAGCAACACTGAACTCAAAACGTTATGAATGGATCTTGATGAAATTTTATGAGCATATAGATCAATTTTTAGGAAACAAGGCTTGATGCTAAGTGCGAGTGAAAGCGGGTATTTTGGCAGTGGGGAAAATGTGGCCTTGGTGGAGGTCTGTGCTCTCTGAGTGCCTTCTAGTCTTGGATGAATTCATTTGGATTTTATTTTTAAGTTTACTTGGGAAAGGTGAGGCAATCTGTCTTCTAACTTCAGAGTAAATCCAACATGTTAGAATTTACAGGGTATCTTAAGGATCTGCTGCACAGCCACTATCTTTCCTGCACACTAGGGAGGCCAAACTTTGTCATCTTCAACCTTGACAACGTGCCGACAGCAACTGAGGTTTCGCTATTATTCAAAATAACTCCTCAAAACGATGCATAGAACTGGAATTCCTGCGGCAACAATGACGCTGTGAAGAAGAGCGATAAACCAGAGCGCAGGAAGCGCTAACGCCACGTGCAAATCCTCTGTATCTGACAGTAACACATTTGTCAGCTGCTTTGATCTAAAGTGAGGAAAAACTGGATCCGCCTGCTCACCAGCTGCTGACCTGCACACCGGGACCAAGTTGGAGTTCAGGAACTGTTGTTTATTGATTTTGCATGTTTTTCCTTGTTTTCCAGAGTCGGCATTGGGGTTTGATGGTAAGGCCTACCTGAAGTACCTCCATGGGATGGACGAGGACAACCAGGATTTCAAGCTGTCCCTGAGGTTCAGGACCTTCCAACAAGAAGGTCTCATTGTGTCCATGAACGGTACCAAGGACTGGGGAGTCTTACAGGTTTGTCTCTCAGACAGACACATTAGAACAGAAAACAAACCCTTTGGAGCTGTTATGGTTCCAAAATCCAAGATTTATGGAAAGAAACAAAAAAAATTGCAATTAAGAATTGTCCGGTGTGTCTGTGCGGCCTGTCGCATTGTGCAAAAACTGTTCCTCTGATTGGTTTGAATGTTTCCTGAAAAGTCAGGCGTCACATTAGCTCAGTCTTCCTCTGATCTGGATTTTAGAGGATTCTTTATTTTAGACACATAGCCATTATTCTGTGCAAACGTTTTAGGCACCCCATTTTTGTTGTTGTTGGGGTTTTTTAAATTAAAACAAACAAACAAACAAATGCCCCCAGGCATCATCATCAACAGAAAATCATGTGAAATCCCCCCCACCCCTAGCCTGGGTAAACCCCGCCCCTTCTTCCGGCGAATTTGATTTCGCCCTGCAGAAGGGTCTGGACACCCTGGGTTCAATGTTCAATGTTCCACAATTTCTGGATCCAATCAGAAACTGGCTATATGCACCTGGCGCGCTATTGGCGGGTTTAACCAAACCACGATGACGTTAGAAAAGTGATGGCAACAGGGTTGCCAGATTGGGCGGTTTCCCCCAACAAGGCAAAACAATTTTGGGCGGTTTTTTGTGCACTCGCGGTTTTTGACGAGGTTTTGGGCTAGAAAACCTTGCTGGCATCTGGCAACACTG
>OMMV01203283.1:0-10515 GCA_900302635.1 Chatrabus melanurus
AAATTAAAATATGTAAAAGACCAAGGGTGTCTTTTGCTGGTTTTGCTGCTCCCTGATAAAAGAAAAATGTTTCTGCTGTTACCTCAGAAATTGCCTGTTTTAATGTTATGATTGTGGCTCAGGATTTTGTGGGCAGTTTTTATTAGAACAAACAGGATAACATTAATGCCCTGGCAGTGGCAATAAGCTTTAGTTTTGTATTTGCTTTGATTACATTGTTTAAGTTGAGATTTATACTAAATATTTTATTTAACTGCTACTGTATAAAAAATGCTGATGTTAAAAGTGTTTGCACAACAAATGTTATGGCACTTTAGTTCATATGGTAGTGCATTAAAATAAGTGTGCTATACACTACTTTTGAATTCATTATTTGATATTGCGTATAACATTGCGATTAATCGCAGAGAACTCGTGCGATTAAAACTTTTAATCGTTGCCCAGCTCTAATATATATATATACACACACACACATACACTAATATGCAAATGTTTTAGGCACCCTAGAATTTTGATAACACTGTTTTGTTGAAATGTCAAAAAAAATTCCTATTGCAGCAAAAACCAAATGTGAGATTTGTTTTATTAATGACATTAAAGAAACTAAGCACGTATGTTTCCGAGCTCACTTCCACATTACAACACAAACAAACAAAACTCTTGATTTCTTGTTAAGTATACAACATGGTAAATAAAAACACAAAGACAGCTGCAGATCATCACTCAATAAAATATTATTATTGATTAATTTTCAGGTACCACTTAATAAATTGCAGATGTATTACCCGCTAAAAAAATGATGCGGTTTAAGGGCAAAATTGATCACATATTTTACATATGCTGCAGTGCTTTGGGTCATATAAGTGCAGACAGCATATACTGTCTACTACACTGTCTGTGGATACTGGGTTACAAGACAGAGAACAGAGCGTGTCGCCCCATCACACCCACCTGAGCTTGCTGTGGCCCACAGCTGACAGCCACTACCTCCTTAATAAGCTTCTTCTCCTTCAGCTTGACAGCCTCCTCCACAGCAATCTCACAGAAGGGGTTCATTGAGTGCTTAACACCATCAGTTACCACGCCAGTACTGTCTGGCTTCACGCGAATCTGAGGAGGAAAAAGACAGTGTGACAGACTCACTATTGGACTGACAGATGACAAATGACCCAGGTTATCCATGTTCTCATATAATAAAAGAATCAGAAAAGGCAACAATACTTGTGTGTTGTTGTTTCCCCCCCTCCCCCTCCACTACTTTGTTCTACTACTAGCAATGACAAAGAAGATTTTTTTTATCCCCCGATAGCAATAAAACTATGATCTGGAACATGTGCATCATTTTTAGAACAATACTGTTCTATGAGGCGGTACCTGTACATTATGCAACATGTGTAGCATGCTCTCAGTTTAAGTGGTCCCGATTAGGTCAAAATTGGCTTTTGGCTCATGGGCTAATATCTTTATTTTTGTTGTCAAATTATACACAAAAAAAAAAAAAAAAATTTTTTTACTGAATTGGATCAAACAAAAACTTACGACTGTAGAGTAATTTACATCCATGATCTGCTCATAAATATGTGAGATTTGTGTAGTGACTGATCTGTGTGTATCAGTATGTTATTTTTCCCCCCATGACCTTAATGCTTGGCGTCATTGATTACAGCCTTGTAACTTGTAAATAATTTGACACCAACATTACAGCTTTATTGCCAGCATTTTCTGAAATGTGGCACAATGTGCATACAAGCATGCACGGATAGGTGGAATATAGTGCACTATGCATAATTTATTTCCGACTTTATTAGTTTTGTTTTTGAATTCATCCTTCAATGATGAGAATCAGTATAGTCGGGTCAGTTGCACAGGATGTGCAACCTCCTGATACCCTGCGTCCAAATACGGGGACAACATTTATTGTAAAACCTAATTCCTGTTCAAACTCGGGTCTCAGGAGGTTAAAACCCTTTAAGCCCTATCGGCCTGCCGAAGGGCCGAAAAAACTACAGCCACATTCATCCGCTACAAAACCCTAATGTTCACAAAACAAGACTGAAAGTGTATTTAAGTGCAAACATTAATGTTTATAA
Source organism: Chatrabus melanurus (assembly GCA_900302635.1). NCBI lineage: Eukaryota > Metazoa > Chordata > Actinopteri > Batrachoidiformes > Batrachoididae > Chatrabus > Chatrabus melanurus. The sequence goes on from OMMV01203283.1 coordinate 2,091, forward strand.
ATGATTTTTAAGCTCAGGCGTAAAAGGTTAAGGTGAATAAACAACTCTTACAATCCAGCCTCAGTATACCATGGCCTAGACAAGAATGTATGATAGTCATCTCAGGGTGGCAGCTGTAGGCAGGTAGGGGGTCAATGAAGGATTACACACAGGTCAAAATTTAAAAATCCTCCAATCACCTTGAAAACTATACCACAATATTTGTCTGATCATAAAGATCCCAAAAAGGTATAGTTTAGACTATCTATGACTGAATGTTATGGAGTTATGGGATAAAAACTGCAAAAATGGTGACAAAGGTCAATTTCAGTTTGTATAGGGGTCAAAAGTTAAAGCTGCTCCACTTATGGTAAAAAGTGATGCAAATTATTGGTTGAGCTAATAGGATAATAAATGGACTAGTTTTTACTGTGTTGGTCTCCAAAGTAATGGTCAAACCACGTCAACGTCCATTGGACACTGTGACATATGTTACCCCATAACATGATAACTAAGCATAACATATGGTGCAAACTATTCCTTTTTAAAACCCTATTAGCACAACCAGTAATTTGCATCACTTTTTACCAAAATTGGAGTAACTTTTGATCCCTGTACAAACTGAAATTGACCTTTGTCACCGTTTTTTGCCGTTTTTACCCGATAACATTCTGTCATAGATAGTCCAAACTATACCTTTTTGGAATCTTTATGATCAGACAAATAATGTGGTATATTTTTCAATATGATTGGAGCATTTTTAAATGTTGACTCCTGTGTAATCCTTCACTGACCCTACCTGGCTACATCTGCTACCCTGGGATAGCTATCATACATTTTTGTGTAGGCCACGGTATACTGAGGCTGGATTGTATGTGTTGTTTAGTCACCTTAGGTGGTACTGAAAACCTGCCTGGCCTATGGACTATATAAGAAATCCAAAAATCTGCTTTGGTCAGGAAGGAGAACAGAACCAGCCTTCACAAAAAAAAAAAAAGAGATCTAATGCACTGTAATTACAATCTTTGTGACAAGCAAAAGTGCATCCTATACCACAGTAAAATCCAATGAGTTAACCAGCCAGTGAAAGGTTAACCGTGAAAACAAGCGTTAAAACGTGTCGGTGTGGATCTCTGATACTGCTTGGATCTTGTTTGGGGCAGCTGAAACTGGACTTTTCCTGCTGCACCTTGAAACAGCGATGCACAGACTGATTAAAGAACGTCACTTTTCAAGCTTTAGATACTCAAATAAAAACTCGTGAATATGAGGAAAAAGTGTGCACGAACCAAAAGAAAAAGCAGGATTGCAGAGCAGTCAGTTCACTTAAATCTTGTGTTGGTGAACAGCACACACTGTGTAAATATGACTAAGACTTATTCTGGATTAAAAGTACATATAAAATATCTAAAACATACATTAAGCGTGTGTTTCCAGCTGCAGGCTAAAGGCTAATCTAGCTAACAGAAACAACCAAAGTCAACAGAGGAACAGAAAGAATTCGTATTTTAACAGTAACGAAACAATTTAAAAGTGCGACGGAACATTACCTTAACGGCGTAGTCAATGACTCGCTTAACACCAACGAGAACACGACCAGACATAGTTCACAAAACGTGTAAATGTACTTTAAAAAAAAAAAAAAAGAGAGATGTTGACAGCCGCCAAATAAACCTTGACCCGAGCAGGAGCAGCACTGGGAAGAATTTTACGGTGACTCCAGAGGGCAAAGCTAAAGAGACCGCCTATCATTTCAGCCAATGAAAAAAGCTGACGGCCGTGACGCTGTCCACTCTGATTGGCTAACGTAGTCGTAGCCAAACCTAACTCAAACCTCAGCGTTTGAGTTAAACCAGCTTAAAAACTTAGAAAATTATTTTTCCATGATAAAAAAATTTATTAATTTACGCGCACCAATGCACGGCTTACTGCTCAATACCACATTAATGTAGAAATCACAACCTGGCACTATCGTGTGCCCCTGTTATCTGTGCCGCACACACAAAAGCAGAAGAAGAAAGGTTCCGGGTAACTGGGGTAAAGTTCACGTTCATAAACTTCTCATATGTAAAATGAGAAGTTTATGAATGTGAACTTTACCCCATATATATATTTATGTGTGTGTGTGTGTGCATGTGTAATTAGAAGTTTGTGAAAGTGAACTTTGCTGTGCAAAATTCTTTGGCACCCCCTACAAAAAAAATTTAAACAAACAAACAAATGCCCCCAGCCACCATTGTCAACAGAAACTCATGTGAAATCCCCACCCCATTAAAAAAAACAACCTGATTGAACCCAGCCTGATTTTCTTTTAAATTTGAAGAGACACCTTCAAAGATTCGTTCATTCATTTTCTATACGGCAATTAAGGGTCATGGGGGTACGGTGCTGGAGCCTATCCCAGCGGTCATTGGGCATGAGGCAGGGTACACCCTGGACAGGCCGCCAGTCCATCGCAGGGCCACATATAGACAGACAAACACATTCACACTCTCACTCAAACCCACCTTGGGTCCTTGATGGCAACCACCCAGGCAGACAACCAGTCCAGCCCCCACTTCTCGAAAGTCACCATCTATCTGCTGCAGCCAGGTGAAGCGTGGGCGTTCCCTTGGCCTTTTACAGTTGCTGGGGTCCTCAGCACTGAGGCACCTTGGTGATAGATCATGCCCAGAGAAACACACCAGATGGCCAAAATGTCGTAGCTGACATTCCTTCACAATGCAAGTGATACTCCTTATGTGTTTCCCTAAGTAACTGCTCATTTGATACAAAGTCATTCAAGCGGTACCCAAGGGTCGGCTGGTGAGACCACGTACCTAAGGCATCCAGGCATTGCCTTAGGTCGCGCGTTAGTATCCAAGTTTCACAACCACACAGTATGTACCAGGACTCAAAAGACTTGGGCCTTCGTTCTCCTACAAAGATATAGGCATCACCAAACATCTATCCAGGGACCTCATAACAGATAAGTGAATGTCTCTACAACTTCAACACTTTCACAACATACAGATACACTTCCAATGGCTGAATCCAGGAAGTCACTGAAAGCCTGGATCTTCGTCTTGATCCAGGACAATCGCAAACCCAGACACTACGATTCTTCACTCTGCCTCTCAAGTGCTGCAATCAGGGTATCCATTGATTCTGCAAAGATCACAGCATCCTCCTCAAAGTCAAGGCCTGAGAACCTTTCCTCACCAACAAATTGCTTGCATTCAATGCGTACTTGGTCCATGAGTAATGTTTCCTTGGTAAATTAGTGCTGTAGCAACAGGTCCTTTAACCAGCGACTGTAAACTACTTTACAGTCGTTGGTTAAAGGACCCCATTATTATGCTATACGTTTTTTTACACATATAGGTTTTTTACATATATTAAGATTTGTGACAGTCACCGACCCGGGTCCAGATCACATGCCCTGCATATTTTCTAGCTCTCCTTGTTCTACCCAAACCTGGTTCGCTAATGTCTAGTGTCTGCCAGGACTTGATTGTTTATAACATTATTAATAACATTAACGATCTGCGATCGGGGTAACGATCAATAAATTGTCTTCATTCTAAAAAACCTGAACCCCTTTGTCCATGTCATTTTTGAGAGATGAAAAAGGACAATGTTTGAAACCCGAATTTTTGCAAAATTACAGGTTCAGTGTTTGAAAAGGCTCTTACATAGTTGTAAATGCATGAGTGACTCCACTAAAATACTTGATTTTCCGAAAGCCAACAGAGCATGTGGGGTTTCGCTGGCAGTAAAGCATCATGAGTTTTCAAAGCCAGAGAGGGCTTTGGAGAGTCTCCCTTGGTGATCACTGCTACAGACGCTGAGGTGATTCATCCTAAAATCATCTTTCAGGTCGAGCTACGAAATGACCTGAGTGTATATGTGCCTGTTGGTTTAAATGGAAAGGAACTTCTGCTGGCCACACCCCTTCTCCTTTCTGACAAGCCCTTTTCTGTCTCTTCAACAGTTTGCCACACAGTATAGCCATGTCACATGGAATGCACACCAAATATACTGGAGTTATTATGTACCTTTGGTGCACGCAGGGGTGTGTCTCAGAAGCAGGTGTTCAGATATGGACTTTGCTTTCATGCGTCACAAAAGTCTAAAACAAGGTGTTTCAGGTCTACATTTTGCTAATACTGAAAGATCTTGAGATCAGGAAAAGCTATTTTGCAAAGTGTGAAGGCTCAAGTACAACCGGGGACCTCGGAGCAGGAAGACACACAGGTAAGTGGTTAAAAGAGTCTTTAATAGGACCACAAGGTGAGGTTACAAAACTCAGACATAACAACACCCTGGCAGTCTGTTTGGTAGAAGGAAGTTTAGGTAGGGGAATGAAATGAACAATTTTTGAAAACCTATCTACGACGGTGAGTACAACAGTGTTACCTTGGGAAGGAGGCAGACCCGTCACAAAGTCCAAGGAGAGGTGAGACCAGGGGCTACGGGGAATCGGAAGAGGCTGGGGGAGTCTATCCAACGGCATCCTGGAGGGCTCACATTACATTGGGCACAAACAGAGCATGCTTTCACAAAATCCCTCACATCTTTAGCCATGGTGGGCCACCAAAAACGCTGTTGAATGAAAAATTGTGTACGACTCACCCCAGGATGACAGGTTAGGTGGGAGGAGTGTCCCCACTGCAGCACTTGTGGCCGAACACCCTGTGGGATGAACAACCGGTGAGGCAGACACCCACGAGGAACTTGTATCTCGGTCAGAGCCCCCTTAACCGACTGTTCTATGTCCCAGGCGACGAGTCCGACCACTCGTGAAGCAGGTAGGATGGACGACTCCTCCCTGGGGTGGTCATCACTGGAATAAATGCATGAGAGAGCATCTGGTTTAACATTCTTAGAGCCTGGACGATAAGATAGGGTAAAATTGAATTGTGTGAAGAAGAGGGCCCACCTGGCTTGTCGGGAATTTAGTCTTTTGGCAGTACGGCTGTACTCAAGGTTCTTATGATCAATCCACACTAAAAAAGGTTGAGTAGTGCCCTCCAGCCAATGCCCCCACTCCTCCAGAGCTAATTGGACTGCTAATAACTCCCGATTGCCCATGTCATAATTTCGCTCTGCCGGGGACAATTTTTTTAGAAGAATGCACATGGATGAACCTTACCGTCCCCTGGGGAGCGCTGGGAGAGAACAGCCCCCACCCCCACCTCTCATGCGTCTTCCTCCACAATAAATTGTATTGAGGGGTCAGGGATGGACAGGATAGGGGCGGAAGTAAAGCGACATTTGAGCTGAGTAAACGCCTTCTCAGCCTCCTCGGACCACAGGTACCTGGAATTAACAGAAGATACGGCATGTAAAGGCTTAGCAATGGTACTGTAATTCTTATGAACCTTCTGTAAAAGTTAGCACAAAGGTAAAGAAAAAGATAAAGGGGAATTTTTTTGAGGCCAATTTGCAATCACGGTCAAAATGTACTCAACTCTCCCCTGACACAACAATTATCACCAAACATGAATGAAATCTGCAAACTACTTTTATATATCTTTTCTTAAGACAAGCAAATAAGATATTTACATAAGATATGATCAGATTACCGACAGAAGTAACCTGAACTAGACCTAATACCCGGATGGTTTACAATCATTTTTGTAATTGACCTGAATTTCTTTCTGTTTTTTTTTTTCTTTTTTCCATATATGATTTTTTTTTTTTTTGGTGATACTTCACGTCCATGTTTGTATAGCTATGCTCCCATTGCCACCTCAAGTGACCTGGATCACTTTTTATTTTCTCCTTTATGCCAGAGATAATATTTTATTATCCTTTATTAGTCCACTGTGGGACTAATAAAGGAATATCTTATCTTATCTTTATTTGGACAGATAATGTTTATAAGACTACGTTCACATTACCATCTAGAGTGACCTGAATAACTTTTTTCCAGATCTGACCTTTTTGTCAGAACAGTTCACATTCATGTTTTTAAAGTAATAATAATAATAATAATTTATATATAATTTATATACATTCCAACCATACATACAAAGCGATTTACAAAATAAAATGCAATAAAAGATAATAAAAACACAAAACATATAAAGCACAATAAATAAAAAGAAATAAATAATAACAAATAAAAACATAAAAGACTAATTTAAAACATTAAAATAAAAACATATAGCTATCACCGATTGTAGGCAGTCGGGAACAGAAAAGCCTTAAGTGTACTTTTAAAAACCTCAATCGAACTCGATTGCCTTATTTGTGAATGGAAAGTATTCCATAACACAGGTGCACAAACTGAAAGCACTTTAGCGCCAGTCCATGTGAAATCACCAGAGGCCTCCTGACTGACCATCTCCGATTTGCTTCATACTTTCTCACAATAATGTTATTGTTCCCAGTAAACACTGTGATATTTAATGACACTGTGGACATAATTAGCTCAGTTTATCTACCAGTGTTATTTTTCTTTAAAGAGAAAATGTGCTGTCAATAAGGCTGCCTTAGAGCAGCATGTTATGAGAGCAGTGTACCTAGGAGACCATGTCTGGGGCCAGATGCTGGTGTCTACACCAGAACTAACTCCACCATGTAGATGGGGCTGATCAAAGACACCTGAGGGCCACTATGAACCCTTCTGGACATGCCTACCAGATGGAGGCCCAGCTATGTACTTGTCTCCTGTAAATGTAAAAAGGGTTGTGTTAGGCAGTGCAAGTGCAAAAAAGCTGCGTTATATGGCACAGCCCTTTGTTACTGTGAAGGGGAAAGTCTATTCAAGACTTTCCTGTCATAGACCCGAGGTTGGGGCAGTTATTATCACTTATTTTGAGTTTCGAATTGTAGCTTCTGAGGAATTCTGAATCTCCAAATTGAAATTCTGAATCACAAAATATAATTAATTTGACACCAAGATCATCCACATCAGACTGATCTACGCAGGTTTATTGAAATTACAATTTTCATACTGATCATGGGCGCCATCTTGAAAAATGTATTATCCAAATGACAATTCCCAAGAACTATAAGGGGGATAAATTGAACTGATTGCGTCTCAATATCCATCCCTAATAAGAAAATTGATAAGCAAACAGTTGTCACTGGCAACCACTGGGAGCCATTTTGAAAAAAGGCTGTTATGAAAAATGGCCGTTATGTTACATATGCTGTGTTCCATTTACCTCGGAACTAACTGGGAATGACGTCACACCCGAGGTAAACGTGTTCCATTTGCCACACAATACCGCAAGTCGGTAAATGAACCTGGACTCCGCCAAGATTTTGGAGTACAGAGTGCTTCACAAATATGTGGCCCACCAAAGAGACCTTATTGAAGAGGACAGATGGTGCAGAAGTTACATTAGTGTTTGAATTTACTTCTCGGTTTGCAGCTCGGTGTAGCCAGTTATTGTTTTTAGCAACATTTACCGGATTAGCCAATATTGGAGGCGCCATTTGATAAACAACACATTACAGTACTGTGTGCACGATTTGTTAAATTGAACACAAAAAAAACGGAAGTGCTAAAAACAGTAAAAACTACAGCTTTCACTACTGTTGCTGCTTGGAGCAGCCATCATGGATGGTGAACTCGGGGTCCTCTGACTTTGAACGAGTTGAATTACGACTTCGGGGGGGGCGGGGCGTTCCATTTGTCATTTCTTGCTTGTAACTGGGAAATACCGGTGGGAAAACGACTTACCGTATAATAATTTATAATTCATTTATTAGTGTGTAAAAAGAAATACATAAAAGTATATTAAAAGCACACATCGTACAAATACAATAATAAAAATCAAATAAAATAATCTGGTGCGGCATTATAAAAATCATCATAATTACATTTAAAAGTAGTAACGTCTGGTGAGAGGACAATATAATCAGGAAGGCTATTCCACAAATAAACAACTCGGTTGCTAAACCAATGTTTCCTAACATTCAATCTAAATCTGTTCACCTCAACAGACAATTCATGACCTCTGAGTCCACTGTACCTTCGTTTATCAAAGAAAATGTTGTAGTCAACTGATTCAACACCATGCATTAATTTATACATTTCAATTAAATCTCCCCTAACTCTTCTGCTTTCCAATGTTGTTAACCCTAAATCCTTTAACCTATCATCATATGGCATATGCTGTACTTCAGGCACTAATTTAGTTGCACGCCTCTGAACTTTTTCTAGCAGTTGTTTATCTCTTTCTAGGTAAGGTGACCAGATTTGTACACAATACTCAAGATGCGGTCTAACAAAACTCTTATGCAGTAATAAAAATGATTCCTTATCAATATAAGTAAATGCATGCTTGATCATACCTAATACACTATTAGCCTTAGCTGCAGCCTTGGCAATATACTTTGAAAAGGACAAATTGTCAGTTACTAACATCCCCAGATCTTTCTCTTCATTCACTGTTTCCAATACAGTACCATTCATGTAATAATCATAACCAGGATTTCTATTTCCTAC
>OMMV01203284.1:0-11090 GCA_900302635.1 Chatrabus melanurus
CAGGCTGTCAAAAGTCACACTCCCTTGTGTGATGTCATCAGTCAGTGTATTTTTCAACACGTGCCTCACTTAGATTGGCCTCTTTTCCTCTGAATTTCTGCCTTTATAATGTGTAAAATGCTCATTTCACATGATCATTTTCAAAGCACACACACACACACACACACACACACACGCATATGAATAGTTTTTTTTCCAAAATGAACCTGAAAGTTGCTTTTTAAGCGGCAGCACCAAGAAAATCTGAAATCTTCAAGCTACATGTAAGTTTGGACAACAAGAAAAAGAAGCACTTCACTCGTCCATCAGGCAGTTTTATTATGCACAACATTTTCATTTCTTTTTTTTATTTCAAACTTAATTCCACAGTAACGTGTGAGAGATGAGCGGCAAACAAAGGAAGCTTGGCCGTAATTAAAAAGCTCCGTAATTGGCTGTTCAAACACCTGTTGTTCAGATTTGTCTGCAGCAGACATTAAGGTGTAGCAGACAATACAAAGTGCTTCGCTGAAAAATAAAAGCGATTAGAAATGCAAATTATTTTGGAGCTTACAAAAGTATAAAGAATATGTTCAAAGCGAACGTATACAGCTAATTATTTGGAGTTGAACAGCAGCTGTTGTGCAGAAATCAGACGGCTTTAAAGCAACAACTCGACAGCCGACGCACTTTTACAGAAAATAAATCGGATTATAATTCGAGAAACATTTGTCTGTCTGTTCTCCGACTCCTCCAAGGTCCTCTGTCCCACTTCCTCCAGTCTTGGTATATGGATGTAGGTCAAGCACCGAAATGACCTTAAAGGGGTTCTTTGGGGTCAAAGCTCAACTTTTTGATTTTTTTTCCACTCCAATTTGCTCCAAACGTGGCACACGTGTTGGTGGGTCCCAGAATTGCCAAGGCAAGGTCAAATTTTCCAAAGGTCAGTCTTTGGGGTTGAGGTCAAGTTCAGGTCTGCCTGTCTATTACGGACATACCGGGATCGAACAGCGCTCTCTATTTACTGCATGGAGGAGATAGAAAAGCACTGCGGTATGACGTCACCGGACGTCCGGTGGGGAAAAGTATACTTCCGCCCCCACCAACGCCATTACTTGGAGCTTAGTTAAACATACGGTCAACAATTGCTGACTGAACAAGAACTAAAATCGTCTCTTACGTCGGAAAGAACATTGTTTATAATACTCTAAACTGAGCACAATGGCTGTATGGTACCGTTGTGTGCCGGGGTGCAACGCCGACTCCGGGAAATCGGCCTCTAAGTACCCATTCATGCAGGGAGTTATGTTCCACGCATTCCCGCATGCTGTTAGAGAGAAATATTTCCCAGAATCCTTAGCGAACCACACAGCCAGAACTAGTATTGTCCCCAGTGTCGGAACGGAAATAGCTAGTTTCTGCCTCCGTGTGTAGAGAATCTGGGATCCCGTTAAATGACTTTTGCTGGCCTACTCCTCCCAGGTTCTTTGGCCGATTTCTACCAAACTTGGTATGTGAATTAAGGTCCCCCCTGGAACTGCGCATCAAGGGTTTAATTTAGCAAATGTCATGGTCATTGGAGTCAAGGTCAACAAATGTGATTTAAAACCAGATTGAGATCAAACTTGGCACAAATCTTGAGTGGTTTGGAAAAACCAAGCGAGTCGATTGAGGTAAGACCATTTTTAGACTTACTGGGTTTTACCCTAACTTATGACATACCATTCGATAAGAAAACACTTATGGTTTCATAGATATTGAAGCGCCAAGACCTAGCAAGTTCCGGGAACTGAGTCACTTATTCAGCCGAAACCTCACAACTTTGAACTTTTTGAAGCCAAAGTTCGATATTCTGACATTTCCAGAAGCAATAAAGGGACCCAGAGGTGTTAGTGAAGCAAAAAAAAAAGGCAAAACATCTTGAAACTGGTGGCGTGTTTTTTGCCGTTTTCTCAACTTTACTGTTTTAGTACTTACTAGGTTTTTCCAAAACGCTCAAGAAATATGTAGGTGGTTTCTGAGATTTCCCTGTCAAGACCAGCCAAAGGGAAATCATTTGGGTAAAGTTCAAGGCCATTGGACTCAAAGGTTAGAGTTCCACTAGGCAATGAATTGTGTTGTTTATCTAGAAACTCTATGCTAATAAAGCTGACCACATCCTTCTTGATGCTATGCTTACCCGACCTAACCGCCTTAGCAACTTCATGCACACTGTTACCTAGTTTAGTGAAAAACACTATTGACAGTCAGTGTTTGATTTATATTTTCCTATTTACACAGCTAATCATTTTTCGGAACCAAAATGGTAATTTCTCACTATCAAATATGTTCAGTATGACCAAATGAGCCCCTCCAGCTAAAGCACCGCTGCTTTCACGCTGCTAATAAGTTGATACATGAGCCGAGCCTGTGGTTGTCTTTTCCAGGGTCTATCTTGACATAATATTACGCTGAGAAATATGGTTTTGTGCTCAGAAAAAGCACACTGAGAGTATTCACCAGGGAGTGAAAAGCAATTTTGTCAGAGGCAATCTGATGCCAACCCCTCTTTATAATGACTGAAGAAAATTAATCATCACAAATAATATTCTAGTGTCAGACATTCAAGAGCTTTTTAATAGAATTTTTATTATTCATGTCTCGTGGTACACATCAACCAGTCCGTTCTGCAACATTTCAGAAATCAATTCAATATCATCTTCGTGTAGGCTGTCATCTTGCCTGCCAGTGCAGCAATTCATCTTGCAAACAAATACTTTTAGCAAACAAATGGGAAGAAATGTGCAGGAAAGGCTACAGTGTCCCCGCTAACACAACTGGTGCTTAAAGATGGGATAAAAATTTCATAATGTGCACTATCATTAAAGAAAATAAATATAACAGGCAGTATGTTTACTATGAGGGGGTGATGTGCTATTTTATTTTCCCATAACTATCACTTCTGTAGAAATATTATCACTGGCATTTCTTGTTGTCAGGAATCTATTATGTATTATTATTATTATTATTCACTGTCATTGTTATCAAGCATAATGCAGCATGGGTAATCTATTAAAATAAATATAAATCTCAGTGTTTTGCATTTCTGTTGTTAGTCTGTTTGCTAAAAGAAAAAAAAAAGATATGTGCACAAGTATGTATGCATTAAACTGAGGCTAGACAGACAAAATAAGAACTCGGACGAGTAGCAACACATATTCCATATGAGGTAGCCATAGTATACTTTGAGAGATTGGGAAAATACCGTATTTTCCAGAATATATGTTGCACCGGAGTATTAGTCACATCTGGCCAAAAACATATATAGGTCACGTCAGTCTATAAGTCGCATTTATTTTTGAAACGTGGTGCTACCACTTCATGTAACAAGAAGCAAATTAATTTAATCGGTGCATTATTTATTATAATGCAAACACCATGTTAGTGAGCAGAAATTAATGGGCTAATTAATGTTATTGTATGAGGCACAAATAACTCAAGCAGAAACTGTTTCTTGTCGCTACTGAAAAGATGAAAACGTCAATGTGGGGCTAAATGTGTGTATGATTACCTCATTAAATGTAAATAAACTTAAAAAAAAAAAAGACTATACATTTTTAAAACATTGTATTTAGCCTTACTTTACAAGTGGAGTGCCGAGTATTATGAAGGTTATTCACCTCTCTTTATTGAAGATCATAAGAAGGTTATTATCTATCTTTAATAAAGAGTGTGGTCTTTCAGTTTGAGAGCATGATTTATTAATTTTGCTCGTTCTCTAAGACTGAGCATGTCCTCCTCATTTAGAACTTCTTGTTTTACGGTGGTTGGCATCCAGCTTAATGGTGCATTACCGCCACATTCTGGAGTGTGGATCAGACAGTACCTCATACAGATCAGTATACAAGAGCATGTAGATGGTTTGGTGACAAGTTATAAGTTGTAGGACCAGCCAAACGAATAAAAAAGTGCAAATTATAAACCAAATAACCAATAAGCACCAAAATGTCAATAATTATGACGTCTCTCACTGGTGAAGTAAAAAATTGTAGAATCCCGCTGATTTTTGACGACGCCTAACCCGATGTAAAAATTAAACCAATCAGATCAATGCGTCCTGAAGAGGAGGAGCACAATGTGCACCATGTTCTCCTGTGCGATCGGGGAGTGTGTCAAACTGCAGGTAGACGCTGAATATTAAAGCAACGTCAGCAGCGGTGTATCTGTTCAGCCTCAGCAAACAGTTCGGTACTGATGCAGTGATACAGTAAAATAGACGATGCATTTTGTAGACTTCAACTGGCCAAGATGAAGCATAACTATTGTCGCACGTTACAAGATTTAAATGCTGTCAGATTTTACTGCGGCACCTTCCAACGCATCTGTGAATCTTTTTTTATTTTTTATTTTTTTTTACTGCTTCTTACGATGCCCTTGGAGATTAGACATGGGACAAGGACATCACAAGTTTAATATTTTCAAAGATAGATAAATAATTCATAGATATACTGTCTTTCAGGACACGGAGGAGAGCGGATATCAGTAAGAGGGGTCAGAAAAGAACGTCAAATGTTGATTCAGCCTTCTCTCGCTAACCTTCAACCAAACCAAAAGGTGAAATTTAAGCAAATACCGGATTTTTTTTCCTACACCGGGACGCTACATTTACATATCTGCTTATTCTTTGTTACTTAAAAACATCAGCTCCTTTTGTGACGTGACATCAAAACACCATATTGCTCACAATCTTTAATATCGTTTAAGTATGCGAGATGTCGCTTTGAGGCATAACGACAAATTGCCGTGAACAAAACAAACTCTGGTTCTTTGACATACGAGGGATGATTTACCCAAAGGGAACACTCTGGAACATTTCATGTATGGAAGATCAAGTCTGACACAACCTGTAAAGCTTCTTATTTCCCCACACTGCAGGCACGACTGTGGGGAGAACTGATGCGATTAGTCGATGAACTTATTCATAAACTGCATGAAAAATACCAACTATGCTCATAATGATTTATTACATAAAGGTCTGTTATCATTTAATTTTTGTTTCTTTTTCCACCTTAACACACATCAGAATTGTTGCGTTTCTGTTTTTATTTGCGACAGACTGTTACGGACTCATGTTCAAAGCGTTTTCACACCAAAGACAGTTTGGTTTAACGTGGAGTCCATAAATATTCTCAGAACTACAACCACGACCTTGAATACGCTGCATAAATTTTAAGACACCCGCACGCCTCCAATAAGGCTGTTATTATTCTATTAAAATGCAATACTTTTTTTGAGTTCCAACCAAATTTTGTCTGGATCGCTTGACAGTGAAAACTGTTAATTAGCAAAATTTGGCACTACGTTAATGGGAGGATTCTTACCGTTTAGTCATTTCCAGCATCCAATCTGTTTTTTTTCTTTAATTAAATCAACTCACCAGTTATTTTGCACAATACTGAAAAATAATTTTAAACGCCTATCACAATTTTCACCCTATGAGCGTTTTTTGCCCTTCCAACAAAAGAGAACACATAGATATTTATTTTACAGTGATATTAAACAGAAAACACCAAATTCCCACATTTAACAAGCTAAACTTTTTTTGTTTTTCAGATGACTTAATCACCGATTAAAATAGTTGATTTATTTTCTGTTGATCGACCAATCTCTTAATCAAATAATCCTTTCAGCTCTTGCTGACTGAAGCATTTAATTAGATGTTGCTTAATTTAATGTTAATAAGTTAAAAACAAAATTAGAGATGAAAAGTTTTTATCTATTTTGCTAAATAAGAGTATTTATTACAAAACAACTCAGCAAATTAAGGTATAGCAACGAGGATGTGGTATAGAAAAATGCAGAATATATATCACCAGGGGGCGGCACAGTGGATTAGTGGTTAGCACTGTTGCCTCACAGCGAGAAGCTCGATTCTGACCTGGTCCTTTATGTGTGGAGTTTGCATGTTCTCGCCGTGTTTGCGTGGGTTCCCTCCGGCTTCCTCCCAATTCCAAAGACATGCAGGTTTGGTGAACTGGTGACTCTAAGTAGACCGTAGGTGTGAGTGTGAGTGGGAATGAGTCTGTCTGTCTATATTTGTCGGCCCGTAGATAGACTGGCTGCCTGTCTAGGGTGAACCCCGCCTCTCGCTCAATGACCGCTGGGATAGGCTCTAGCTCCCCGTGACCCTTAATTGGAATAAGTGGATTCAGAAAATTAATGAATGAATATATCACCAGTTAAAATAGAAGCTTATTCAGAGCTACAGTTTCAACATCAATTTTTTAAGCACCCCAGAATTTTGCCAAAAAATGTTTTTGCTTCAGTGTGTTGTAGGAGTTGTAATAGTACAAATAACCACAACAACAATAATAGAAGAATAAAAAAAAAAACTGATTTGAACATTCCTTTATCAACAAAAATCAAGATTTTTTTTCTATATATTAAAATAATCTAATGAACTTTAAAGTTTAAAACCTCATTTTCAATTTAAAAAAATTCTTGATAGATTTCGTGCTGTACATAACAACACAAAGACAGTTGACAATAATCACCTAATAGTAAAATGATCAATAAAATCTGATTAAATCAATCCTGTTTTATTATGAACTCTGCAGGAGATCACGAATCTGAAATTATATTATCACCTAAAATACACTCACCAGCCACTTTGGTAGGTACAGCTTTTTAGTACCAGTCGAGCACCCTTTGGCATTCTGAACTGCCTAAATTTTTCTTGGAATATATTGAACAAGGCACTGGAAACATTCCTCAGAGATTTTGGTACATAGGCATTTAAAATTTGCTTAAGGTGGCATTTCATATAAACTAGAGTGTTGACACCCATCGCTGTGAGACAGAAAATTACACTTTGATTTAAATTTGCATGGTATGCTATAATGAAACAAAAAGAAAACAGGATTTGTAGATGATACTGATATTCAAACATAGACACAACTGTTCCCTGTGTGGGGAGTAAGGAAATGTTAGGAGAATCCCCAATGACAAAACCCTCAAAGTTCATTTTTGTTAAATGGAGGAAAATGCAATTTAAAATGGGATTTTAAAGGAAAACGCATTAGAAAATCCACAGATTTCCATAAATAAAATGAAAATGCTCAAATTCTTTAATATTTTGCCCACTGATAGTTACCGAAGCAGCCAAGTGCATTTTGACCTCAACTAAAATTTGTGGTTTTGGACTTAGAGGGTTTTGCAAATTAACTCTTCAATTGCACGTTGATTTAAATTTCCATGGTATGCTATAATGAAAGAAAAAGGTTTGAAGCTACACCTGGTTTTGCAGATGATACTGATATTCAAACATAGACACAACTGTTCCCTGTGTGGGGAGTAAGGAAACACTGGGAGAATCCCCAATGACATCATGGGGAAATCCCAACAGCAAAAACCAATACGGCTGCTCTTGGTAATGAATCTTGTGTGGCTAGAAGATGGAAAATGTGTCTATTTTATGGCATAAAAACATTATGCAGTGTGATAATATGTCGCTAAAATGTAAAGTAGGGACTTCACTTGTCATTTGTCAGTTCTTGGAAAAAAGTGGCAAAATTCTGTGGGCCTTCTCTCATCCGTCATCATACAACCTGTTTCTCTTAAAGGTGTCACGATGCAAAATTTACGGGCTGGATGGTCGCTGGAACAAGCTTCAAATTATTATATTGATGGACTATTCTGACCAAAATAACAGGAGAACAGACATACTAACATTTGTGCGTACTTCATGGATTTTGATGATGTCAAAAAGTGATATCACATAGAAGTTGTAATTTCAGATTTGGGGGAATGCAAGCAAACACACATGAACAGAAGAAAAAAAAAAAAACCCCCCCGCTCACCTTGTCAAGTTAGTTGAAGTAATTATTTAAGTCGTAACGAATGAATTAGCTAAGCTAAAAGTTTTCTCGACATAAATGGTTGAGGAGATGAGTGTGAAGTCATTAGCTTTGGTGATGGAGTCATTTGTGGTGTATGAAAGTGTTTAGTAGCAGACAGCTCATCAGGGAACAATGATGTGTTCACTAAAGGGAGGAGAATAAAAATGTTGCTCAATACACCAGAGAGCCTGTCATGGCTGACAGGGGGGCAAATTGTCCAAAGACGAGAGCTGTCTGTCTTTGATGGAGTTTGTTATTAGACCCTCAAAGTGCTTCCTGTAAAACATATACGTTCTTAAAAATATCTAATAACTATTTAGCGTCATAAACTTTCAATGTGTCCTATAGAAAGTCATCCTGCCATATGCTACTTTGTGGGGGGAAAAAAAAAAAAAGGAAATGACAGCGCCACCTTGTTTTAGCGACAAACAACAGCTGGCCATGCATACATAAAGGCGCTCACGTTGGGTCCGCGCAATCCAGATCGACGGCCGGCAACAGTAAATCTTTAAAACGTCTTACGGGGGAACTTCAAACTTCACCTTCAGGGATCGTCCATGCAGAACAAAGAAAGGGGAGGACTCAAAATCATCATAGGCGCGCGGGGCAACGTTGCTGAAGCATGCTGTACAAGTGACCGTTACAGCGGCGTTCGACAAAGGCGATCTGACCCGGCGACGGCGAGAAACTCCATTTGGGTGATGTATGGACAGAAGCAGACAGTGTGTTACAACGGGAAGAGAGAAGAACAGCGTGCACGCCGAGCTGACTGACAGCAAGACAGAACGAGGATAAGTGAAGTGTGCAGGGAGTGGGGGAGGGGGGGTTGCCTTAGCCACGTCCGACAGTAGCGCGGGGTCAAAGGTAACGTCCACCACTAAAAGACAGGTGGGCTGTGATGGGCTTCGACCAATAGCGAAGAAGTGAGCTCACCTCTTCCCTGCTCCCCCCATGCACCAGTAATTCTCTCAAATGTCACATCAAAATGGATCTCATTTAGGCGGGTAAAAAAAGGACCCGACTCTCCTCTGCCGATGTGGGTGGACCCCGTGCCGGATTGAACCTGAACTCTAAAAACACAGCTGCAAAAACGAAGCACGAAAGAGAGGGCCGCCGTGCGCTGCACATTCATGTCAAACCCATTAAAAAATAAAATAAAATAAAACCTTTGCAGATCAAAAACGAAGGGCGAGAAAAAAAATATATATCTGAGAGAGAGAAACAGGAAATTCTTTGGCGTTTGGACTGAAGGCTGTGTACTTTGACGAGAGACGAACACTGTGGTCTCAGCCACGTTTTCTTTTCTTATTCATTAGAGTGAATCATATAAATAAATAAAATATGCCGTCTCATACTCACTCATCCCCCCCAAGGGAACATGGAAGCCCTGGTAATCACATATGGCACAATAGCTCGCCCATAATCCCCTTTATTTTTATTTTCATGATGTCACTCTCTTTAAGCCTCTTGCTTTATGAGTCGCAAACGGAGTGGAGAGGAGGAGCAGCGAGCAGAGGAAAAAGCAAGGGAGGGGTGAAAACAAATGATGTGGATACCTCATTGTTCTTTCTCTATGCCCTCATTCCAGTCAGGGTAATAAGAGAACATTGTGATTTACTGTCAGCGAAGCGCAAGAGTGCATCAGAGAGAATCCACTGCGGCAGGGGCCATTAAAATAGATTTAACTTCCCACAGTATTAGGCCAGATGTCTACACTTCTATTATATTTCAATCAGCCATGACCTTGGTCTCCGTATGATGAGGAAGATCACGAGGGGGGGGGGGGGGAAAGAGGGAGGAAAAAAAAAAAAAAAAAAAAAACAGAAAACCAATAGAAATATCAAACTACTTAGTCGCACTAAACCCCTCTGCTCCATCACGCAGCATCTACAGCGAGGGAGTGCAGCACCGAAACAAGCCAAGGTTTCAAGTTGTCTGGGAAAAACCCCCCAAAAAAACCAAAAAAACAAGTGTACAAATCACAGAGTGGCTGCTGAGAAGTTTCAGGGTTTTGGGGGTCATGCTGGTTTTCCGCGGGGTATGTATTTAAGGAGGGACAATGAGACGTGTTGTGTTCCCCAAATGTCATTGAGGATGAATCTGCGCACGTCCTTCAAACAAAGCCATCTGAAGAGAACAACAAGTCCATGTAACAACAGAGGTCGTTTGTTCATACACTCAAATACAACCCACCAGAGCGTTTCCTAAAAACCCCTGTAACTCAGTAATTAAATGATTTCAAAAATACCAATTTTCTTGTAAATTACAGTCGACCACCGACTGCACAACACGTATATATTAGAACCCGACTGATGTGGATTTTTTGGGGGACCGATACGATACCGATATTAGGGAGTAAAAAATTTACAATACCGATATATCTGCCGATATATGAAAGTGTTTATTTCTCACTAATTTTACAAAATAAGAGGAAAAAATGCCAAACAGATTAGATTTATACAGAAATACAGCCGTCTGGGATCGTATTCCGTCATCTTGCATTATTAAAAAAAATTGAAAATTCAGCTTCCCTCAGCATTTGCATAAAATAGACTTCTCGTCTATTTTGGCTCCGCCTATCCAGCGGCATAGCGACCACTTGTCTCTTGTCACTGTAAAGTATCCACTCTGATTGAAAATAAATGGCAGCTGGTCGCTTTTCCTCTGTCTCTTGTAGCTAATGTGACCAAGGGGTGATGGGGGTCCCACCAATGCTTGACAGCATTGTAAACAATGCTGTCAGAGCGCCCTCTGCTGAACAAACTATGTAATGACACCACTTCTAACAGCCAAAGTGTTTTTTCTGCATTGTTTATTAGGTAAAATAAAAGTTTTCACATGGGCAAAAATAACACTGATACTGATATGTTTGCACAAGACTCGCTTCAGCCGATATTATCAGCCAACTGATATATCAGTCGGGCTCTAGTGTGTGTGTGTATATACATTATATGTTATATATTATGACATGGTTGTTTTGTATTGGCCCTTGTATCTTGAATCTGCTCGAGGCTGTCCATATATGAACGCTGAGGGCAGATACAATCACGGGCCGATACAAAACAGCCATGTGATAACAATTTTATCATTAATATATTGTCCCCGTGTATCGTTGGACTTAGGTAAGACTCTAAATTTGATATGTGCAGACTGTACATGTAAAACAGAGTCAGGACACACTCAGAATGAAACATCATCACAAGGGAATAAGAAACTCACCATAGAGACAACAAA
>OMMV01203299.1:0-11946 GCA_900302635.1 Chatrabus melanurus
CTCAGACTGCCCTTGTTAAAGTCACCAAGCACAATAACAAGAGAGTCGGGAAAAGTCCGCTCCACATTCAGAATCTGCTCCGCGAGCGTACGCTGAGCCACGTGCACGTCCGCGCTCGGCGGGATGTAAACAGCGGCCAGAATGAATGAAGCGAACTCGCGCGGAGAGTAAAACGGCTTACAGTTGATGATGAGGTATTCCAGAGAAGGAGAGCAGTGTTGAAAGATCACAGTCACATCGGTACACCAGCGGTTGTTGATGTAGAAGCAGACTCCACCGCCTTTAGTTTTGCCGGAAAGTTCCCTGTTGCGGTCAGCGCGGAGGAGCTGAAATCCCTCCAGGTGAAGCGCGCTTTCCGGGATCTGTCCGGAGAGCCACGTCTCCGTGAAGCACAAAACACATGAGGAGGCAAAGTCCGCCTCCTATCAAATCTAGATCACTCTCAAAAATCATTAAACACCTGTCCTGATGAGTTGGTGGCTCTATGGCACAGGGGGTAACAACCTGAAAGGACCAGAGTTCGATTTCAGCTGTGTCCACTTGAGGATACCTGTCTGTGTCACCTGTGTCGTCCTAGTCTACCCAGTTGTACATGGATACCAGCCTTGGCTGGGGTGTGTAACCTGCAATGGACTGGAGTCCCATCCAGGGGAAGTTGTGGACTCTCATCTGCTGTACACTAAAATCTCTGGAGATAATCACTGACCGTATTGGCCTCAGGACCCATACAGGAATTACAGAGGAAGCCACTTGTTTTGATCTGATCTTTTAAAACTGAAGAAGTCACTTGGATTAGTGGTAAAACATCTTGAAGACCAATAATATGTCGAGTTGCTGAAGGATAAACTGCTAGTTTTGAGGTATTTTTGTATGGATTTCCTTCCCAGTGCTGTAGCATGGTAGAGTAATCTCATATTAAGAAGGTCCGGTGTTTAATTCCAGATGGAGCCTTTCTGTGTGGAGTTTGTATATTCCCGCTGTGTATGTCCAGGCTTTCTCCGGGTACTCTGGTTTCCTCCCATAGTCCAGAAACAATGACATTATGTGAACTGATGACACAGCTATGAATGGTTGCCTGTCTGTATATGTTTGCCCTGCCAAGGACTGGCAAATGGTCCGAGGTGTGCGTTTTCTCTACACAAAGTAAACTGAGATAGGCTCCAGACCAATTGGGTGAATAACCCAAGTTGCAGTTTACTGAAGTAGCATTAATGCATGTGTCCTCCACATTACTCTCATCTTTGTACATTTTACTGTTGAGCAAACAAAATGTGCAATTTACAGTTTGGCCACATGGACAGTTTTTAGATGTAAAAATCACAAGGCATTTGCAAAACTGACAGAGAGCCCTAGAGTATGATGTGATTTCTCCTATTCTAGCTCTGCTTCACTGTCGCACAATCAAAACCTGACGATCTTAAAGTTTATATATTATTTGGAACAAATAATGAACAAATAATAAACAAATCTTCCTACTTTGAAGCATGATTACCATCACAGCAGATGTATTAAATGTTAATTCATTTTCTGCAAGCCTTTTTACATGACTTGATCATACCCTGCAATGGGGTCCACTCCCCAGTTGGGGAACCATGTGTATTGCTTTTTTCATGAGTTTAGTGAATCATTTTTGTGAAAAAGCGATATCAAAAAAAAAGTCAGATTCCTTTTTATAGGCCCTTTGACATGGACCCGCATGCACCGTACACAATGCAATGCTGGTTTATCTTTTTTAACCACTTAAATCCAGAGCAGCTTTGGGGGCGCGGCCAGCTTTCAATACAGAGTAAAGTTCAGAGTACAGTACAGAGTTCCAGATGTTTTATGATTGCTGCTTCTCAACAAAATGGCTATGTGAATATCTACAGAAAGCTTACATTCTCTGGAACATATTGCGCCCAAGACATTGTATAACCAACACAATCCTGAGATAGGTTCGGCGAACGCACAAGATATCCTCTGGTGTACATCATAGCTTTGTTTATCTTAATGATGTCAAATCTGAAAGGACCATAAATAAAGTCTTTGTAATTTGACAGTAGACTATCAGAGGATTTGATTGATGGGTCCATGGCCCTGTCAGCTCTAGTTTAGCTATGGGAAAAGGCATTCGTTCCCATGCGTAAAATATACATAGAATGACTGTGTTGCCATGGTGCGACACTTCTGTGAGCTGATGGGATCAGGTGTGCTCAGAGTGGCATGGCTGCACCATGGGGGCCAAATACATATTAGTAGCCAAAAATTTTAAAGTTAATCGTTTCATATTCATTTTGCAAGCAATCTATATATTTTTCCCCTTGTGCTGGTAACAGCATAGGGTGTGTATTGCAAAATTCCAGTCAGCTTGTGTACGCAGTAAGACAAAAATCAATAAATGCTATCATTTCCAACTTTAAAAAAGGCATATAACAAGCATCAACTGATTAAAATGTGAACTTTGATACACCAGATCAAAAAAGAAACTTTATTCAGCCTATGTAAGATCCCATAGATGTGTCTGGCACATGTTGGATGTGGCACCCACCTTCACCTCAGCTAAAAACTTAAGCTATTAGCAACTGTAGGGAGAAAGATGATGCTCTCTATGTTGCCAAATAATGGACAAAATATACAACAGAATGGGAAAGTAAAACCAGATTTAAATGACGGGTTGAACATGTGAAAGAGATTATTCTAATACTCCCAGCAAACTTGAAACACTGTTCTGAAATATTTTGAAACACCCATGTTTTAGAACATTGGTTCGGCTTCCACATGAAAAGGAACACATCACCTGCTAAATACTGGCACCTGCTGGAGAAACAAAGAATGTGCATCCATATCAATTTTGGAATTTCGCATTGAAAGTTCCAGTCAGTGCAGAGTCTTTATGTGTATTAACACGTACATTGCTTGTACTGATTGCTGATGACCTAAAAGAAATGTATAACATATATAATTTGAAGGGCAAGAGGGGCCTCTAATTGTCTGCTTTACTGAGCACTATGGGTGCATTTTCCCATGTGAGTGCATAACTGAGAGCTGTTAGTTCCGTCTTACATTTTCCAGCATCTAATTCAACGTGGGTTGTTTCTTTTTTTGGCAAAAATCATTCAACATGTCAATTTTCTATCGAAATCTTCAATATTTAAGTCGAATTCCATCATTATCAGGTGTTTTGGGTAACCATCTTCTTTGACAATGAACCAGTCTTGCACCACATACTAGGCAGGTGTTGACAATGAACCAGTCTTGCACCACATACTAGGCAGGTGGCATAACTCAAAATTTCAGGACAATTGTTCAGTTTGTGATAAAAGCATGGCATTTCAACCATAGTTAGTACATACCATAAGGTTTATTTCCAGATGTGGTGGCAAGTTGGATTTGACCTCTGAGGACCATGAGAGGTCAATGAAGGATTACACTGGGGTCGAAATTTAAAGATCATCCAATCATATTGAAAAGTATACCATATTATTTGCCTGATCATAAAGATTCTTTTAAAGTTAAAATTGCTCCAATTTTGGTAAAAAGTGATGCAAATTATTGGTTGAGCTAATAGGATTAATAAATGGAATAGTTTTGACTGTGGTGAATGCTTGGCCTCCAAAGTAATGGTCAAGCAAGGTCAACATCGATTGGATACTATAGCATATGACATATGTTACCCCGTAATGTGATTACTAAGCATAACAGATGGTGCAAACTATTCCTGTTTAAAACCATATTAGCTCAACCACTAATTTGCATCACTTTTTACCAAAATAGGTAAAAACCAATTGGTAAATTGGTTTTTATATTTGGCGTTTATCACGTTTTGGAAAAGAGCTCTTCACTTGTTTGGCTATGGCACCTTACTATACAACAGAATGCTGAATTAGCTTATTTGCACTTTATTTTATTTATTTTATTTTATCTGTTTATTTATTTAATTATTTAGTGCAAAAATCAGTTTTGCCATAAAACGGACATCATGTCCATTTTGTGTTAAATCAGGGATAACAGTAGTGCTACATGCCATTTTTTCCCAGGGTGATCAATAAATCCTAATCTTTCTGCAGTTAGAATTTAGATACACTGATTTAGCAATGTCACAAAAGTTAATTGAAGGAGCTGGCTTGTTGTCTTACTTAAAAAAAATCCCCTTAAAATAAAAGCCTCTGATTGCCTAAATACTTTAGTGTCTTTATCATCATTATTAACCTGAGCATAGTTAAACTTGATGACAGCTCATTTTCCTGATATTTTAAAAGATTTTCTGTTAGCTGGTACAAAGTAAATAACTTGTTTATCACATGTTCAAGAGTAATACGGCTTTACTGTTAGGTATGCCATTTATGTGAAAATTGCTCTAAAACAAACAGAACAGTATTTTTAAAATATATGGCTTTATAATTAGTGGCTTCATTGCACAACGTTATCCATTTAATTCCAGTACTCAATGTGGTGTGCAGGTTTTCTTTGAAAATAATTATTTGTTCAAGTGGCAGCTTTACATGACTTCATTAAATGGATTTTCACTTATTTTAAGATCAATATCTCAAAACAAAACAGAATTACAGGAATTTGATCTACATGTGGCCAAATGAAACTTTACTCAAGAAAAGACTTGAAACAACCTGAATTACTTTTAATCTGATTTGGTCTTTTTTTAGCTAATAATTGACTGGAAGCACTCATAGGAAACCCACACAGAAACATCAATGGGCCTAATTCTGGCCATAAAAGCTAGCAAGCCCAGAAATCCATAAGAAATTATGTTTAGTGGGGACTATATTAAATTTCACTGCACTCTAAAGAGTTGATATTTGGATATCCTTCTTGTGTCTGAAAGGACAGACTAATATGTTCACCAGCGTTAGCAGATTTTGGTGCCATTGTAGGGAGTGAGCCATATCCGATATGATTTCTGCTTTCCTGCCTCATCTAATGAACAGTTCATACCAAAGTCACACAACATTTAACACTCCTACAGTCAGACCCCTAAGTCCAATAATACAGAGAGCAAAGGTGGGGCATTGTGGGCCTAGGATAGTGGACTTGTTAGTGAGACTGGGTCGATCCCTCAATCAAAATGTAGAATAATGAACAGCTTCTGCACCACACTCAACACTATTGCCACTCCAGGGCATGCCTGGACATGATTCCATCGTGTATGCATTAATACATGTTTATGTGCAGTTTTTGAAACACACCCATTTGTGCAATGCTGAATCCACATTATTGAGACTTATGCTTTATTTTTTCCTTGGGTAATTGGTAAAAATGTCAAAATAACATACTATCATCATCATATAAATAAAGTGAAGTTTATTCTAAAGCGTGGGATTGCCTCTACAGACTTTAATGTTGGTCGTAGTCCCTTCAAATTGGCATGGAGACAGAGGAGGATACCCCCTAACATTTTGGCTTATTTTGAGTTGGCCAGGCAGGAAAGATATTGCAAGGCTGGCACTATTGTTCCTGTTGGAGGCCTGTTGTTTGGCTTCTGCTGCATGAAATGTCATCAGAATTGGCAGGCAAGTTGGTTTTGATGAGTAGACAGTGATGGAAGGTGATTTTAGAGCAGCTGAACAAAAATGCAGATAGTGCAAGTCTACCCTATGTTCAACGGAATTTCTAGCCTTTGACACCCCAAATCAACAGAAAAAATAAAAAGATCCTTACTTTGTCTTCATTATGCTTGACTGTGCATGCTTGAATCAATGTATTTCTGCCTCAAACACGATATGTGCAAGCATTGTTTGCATCATTTTGGGAAAACCCCTGTTTGTTTCAGTGACGTGAATGAAAGTGAGGCTTTAATGGTCTGGATGCTCAAGAACAGGTTCTCCAGAAGGCCTTTTCATTTACATGAAAGCAGCTACAACCTGAAATGTAGTATACAAAGAGGCTCTGGTATAGAAATAATAAAATTATCTTTATCTCATTTCATGTGTCAATCAAATAGTTTTCCTTCCATCACATAGTGACAGGTTGTCAACGTGCTAGTGTCTTAATGATAAAGAAAGTGAGCAAAAAAAAATAAAATTCTGGATTCTGTCCCGTTATGAAGATGAGCTCCCAAATTTAGTGTGTTCTTACTTGGCCCATGCCCCATCCCGTCACTGTGTTTCATATGTATTTATTTGCTTTGGGATAAATTAACAAAAATGTCAGAAAACATCGTCTCTCACAATGTTAAAGAAAGGGAAAATCAGTTCTCGTATCATCCCCCTTATCAAGATCACCTCCTAAATGTAATGGATTCTTTCTTTGTTCATGCTCCACCTCTTCGAGTTTCATAAAAATTGGTTGAGATTTTCTTTAATGTAGCCCTGTAAACAATCACTACCAAATGAGACCAAAAACATTCCCTCCTTGGCAGAGATAATGAAAATTCACAGCTGAATATTTATGGTGAGTCATTTTGTCTGTTTTGTCATGAGGTTAAAGTTCTTGTGGAAAGACACGATGATAGAGTTGATGTAAGAGTCAGCTGCTGTTTCAGCTGTAAGCCTTCTTTTTTCAATTAGATGTCAAAGTCACTCACACCGATGGCCTTAATTTATGGGTCAGTCATTTACTTTGGCTGTTCGAACAATAATTCTGTCAGAATTGCTTGTGTTAAGACATTGACCATTTATGAAATGGTTAAGCAGTTAGATTTTGTGGAAATGGCTTTGTTCTTTGTGGGATCTACTTTATTTAATTCATTTTCTGAACTCGCTTATTCCAATTAAGGGTCACGGGGGCCTGGAGCCTATCCCAGTGGTTATTGGGCGAGAGGCGGGGTACACCCTGGACAGGCAGACAGTCTATTGCAGGTATACTTTATTTCAAGATTTCTCAAAGAATCTGAGCATGTTTTTAGCTAAACTTGAGGATTGTCCATATAAATTCAACTAAGCTGCATGTTGAGATCAAGAGTGGGGAGGAGAAGTTTGGCAGTTGCCACTGCAGCACTTGATCTTGTGCACACCTGATGCCATCAGATCTCAGAGGTTAAGCAGAGTAGGTCCTGATTAGTACTTGGCTGGGAGATCGCTTAGGACCACTAGGCACTGCACACGTTTCTCCATTTAGAATGGAGTGGAGTCAGGATGTCAGGAAGGAAATCTTGTGTAAAACGTGCCAAATTCCAGTACCGGATCCACTATGACAACCCCGAGCAATCGAGGGTAGCCGAAAGCAACAAAAACAAGTCGAGCATTTTGAACTTGTGGATGACTGTGAATGGATGTTGGGAGTCAGCTGACCTTTTAGCCATAAATACAATTGCACTTGATCACTTATGATCACTTATGAAAAAAATACCTGCAATGTGGGATCAAGAGCTGCAAGTAATTACTATTTTCTGTGTGTATATACAAATGGCTGTAATTCCTAAATTGTTAATGTGATAAACCCCTTTGATTTAAAGCTGAAAGTCGACACTGCAAGCAAATCTTGTTTCATTGCATCTCCATTGTGGTTGTGTACAAAAGCAAAATTCCAAAAATTGTGTCACTGTGCAAATACTTACCAGACTGTATGACCTCTTAAATAATTCATCAGAGGTTCACTTGGTCTATACATTATTCCTCACTGTTTTATTTTCACTTCTCTTTACACATCTCACTCATCACATTCACTCTCCCAGCATCCCTTGTGTCTCAGCTCTGAGCCTGTTATTCCCCCGGGGCTCTGAGGTCAGGGGCAGAAATAGTAGCAGACTCTAGGGTCCTCTGGGACCCTGAACCTCTTCTTATCACCTGTCTGCCGACATCTGTGTGGTCCTACGGCACTGGTGTGCAGTGGATTACACCTGTAGTCTGGTGGCTAACATTGTCAGAAAGATTCAGAACCTCAGCATGACAAAGACCCCAGGCTTGTTCAGGAGCTCTGTATAACACGTTTGGAAAGCTGGGATGTTTTCATGTATGACTTAAACTGACACGCTTAGAGTTATGTAATCGTTCAGCTCCTGAACTGAGTGTGCACTGCATTCTCTGCTTAGGTGTGGCATTTTTGGCATGCTCAACAAGTTCGACTAATATTTCATTTCTTAAAAAGACATTTGTTAAAAATTTGCAGGAACCTTTGCTGTGTGACTCGACTCTGCCTCCAGCGTACTTGAGCTGAAACAAACAGTTGATTGACAGAAAAGTAATCAACTGTTTTGATAATTGATTAAAAAAAGCCAAATTTGACTTCTTGCAACTTCTGAAGATGTGGACTGGTTCTTTTTTTTAACTTACATAAACATGTTAAACTCCTCTACAACAAGGATATGATACCTTTAGCTCATTCAAATGTGTTTTCAAGTGAATAACACCAGACACTATCACATTTCATGGATTTGAAACGGGTCTAAACTAATAGTAAATGGCTCACTCTGGCCATAACTTTGTTAATGTTGGAATAATCTGGATTTTTAACTGGTTTTAAACTGTTTTACACCAAGGACACACTGCTTTAAAGTGCTGTCCATTAAATTTTTTACCTGTATGTTAGCTGGTTTTGAAGTGGTTTTAAACACCACTAAACCAGCAATAAGCTGGATTTAAATTGTTCTATGCCAATGATAGACTGCATGTAAGTGCTATTAATGCAGATTGAAACTGTTTTAAACTAGAGCTTAACTGGTTTTCAAAAATAAACTGATTTACAGAAAAAAGGTACAGAAAAAAACAGATGTTAGCTGATTAAACTGATTTAAAATGGTTATAAACTAATGTAAAAAAATATAAAATGGCCCTAACCTTGTTAAAATGCAGAAATCTGGGTTTTAGTTGGTTTTAAACTGTTCCACACCAATGTCACCCTGCTTTAAAGTGTTGTTAATCCGTTTAAAAAAGCTTAGCTAGGAGAGGCGCTCGTGGGGCGCGCACCACATGCCGCAGAATGCGGTTTGCAGTGTCCCCAGGTTCAAATCCCGACCTGGGCGACATTTGCTGCATGTCTCTCCCCTTTTTAGATTCCCTGTCTCTCTCTCACTGTTTCTACAATACAGGCTGAAAAATGCCCAAAAAATATATTTAAAAAAGCTTAGCTAGCTCGTTTTGAAGTGGTTTAAGCCAATAATAAACATGTTTTAAATTGCTCTTTACCAAAAGTAGCCTGGCATATCTGGTATCAGTTCACTTTTGATTTCCAAAGGGGCATTACCAATGGACGCAAACCAGAATGACTGGATGCAAATCAGAGCAAAGAAATGAGACATACGCTGAGCAACCAAATATGTTGACAATCTGAATCAGTTTAGATAAGTTAACAAGCTACTATTAATATTAATAACATAACTTAGTTAATAAAGGAGCAGTGTGAATTATACCCTGCTGCTTTGTTTGTAGAATATCTATCCATCTATCTATCTATCTGCTTTATATATATACATATATATATAAAATTACATCTTCTTTGTCTGTTATTTTGTGTGAACCTCTGTCTGTGTATGGTCCATTTTATTTGTTCCCCTTTATTTATTCTTTGCCCTTGGCCTTGAGGGTTTGGCCTTGACTACAACACTGGCTGGGATGGGATTCCTTTTTGTTGTTTTCTGACATTTCATTAAATCATGAATAATTTTTAAAAAATATCAAGAGACTCATTGCTAAAGAAAATAATCATTACTTGCAGGCAGCTCTAAACTACCTTTTGTCATGTCCTGGTCACTGTGCACCTTCCTCAGTTTAAACATATGTCCTCGCAGAGGAGATTATGCTTTGGCAGACATTTATTTTGGCCCCTTTTCAGACCAGTGTTGTCGTAAATAAATGTCCTACATGGTTCAAATTGGTGGTGGCACAGACTTGCGTGTTCTGACACTAGTTCTCATTATGTTTCATTTAATCTGATAGGATCAGATTTGCTCATTTGGTTTTATTGCAAAGAAAATTCAGATTTCTATTGCTTTCTCTGTCACTTGCACACAAAGGAGTGCCATTATTTGTAGCAGTGGCTGGGTGCTTATCAGGAAGGGTGAGTGCTGCTGCCAGCATTGTGAAAGAAACAATGAACTAACAGAGTTGAGTGTGGGAGATTGGGAGCGGGAATTAAAACCACGCTCGCATAGTTCCAGTGCCCACAGTCCTGTCCTGAACAGGAAGGTAAACAACTACAGCTATACATAAAGCATATTATGTCTGGCATGCGCAGCCCTCAAGCTTAGCTGGAGCATGCAAAGGGGATCCAGGATGTGAGGCGGGGAGGACTTTTTGTGTGCTCTGAGTCCTTTAGGATTCATCAGTAGCGCTGTCACGCCAGCTCTGACAGAAGAACCAAACTTCTCCAGTCAGTTTTTTTTCCCCTTCAGACTGATAGCACAGTGCGCCGGATAACTTGTCGTTATAGCTATTCAACTGTAGTCCCACTCAAATTCTCCGTGAGGAAGACAGAGCTGGACCAAAGGCTGTGAAGCCAGTTGTTCTGGCACAGTGTCAAATCCTGGAAGCCTAATGTCTATGCTTGCAGATCTGAAAGAATCTGTTTGTAAGAGACTGAGATAAATTCCTTCCTCATTTAGGATTGAGATAATTCATCATTTTTCCTGTTTTGTCAGTGATATCAATCAGTGTATTGCTGTTAGGGCTGGGTGTAAGAATTCGCTTTTCTGAAGATGCGCGAAATAGCCGTCGGGCTTGCAAGAATCTGACAAGTACAATAACGCATAATGAAGTAAGAATATCCATCCACATTCCAACCTGATGCAGCTGCATTTGTGTGTGTGTGTGTGTTTGTGTGAGTGATTCAGTGGGTATGAGTGAGACAGAGAGAAAAATAGAGACAGTGGGAGCCTGGAGCTTATTCAGCTTACCTAGGTGTCAGACGTCACAGCTTCAGAGTAAGTGTTGTCAGAGTGCCTCACTGATCTTATTGTGCGAATTGCTCACAGAACAATCTGCAGTATACTCATTTTTCCAGTTCCCATGGATGGCTGCATAATCTGAGGAAAACTGGAAGCAGGTTTTCTTTTTTTTTACTTTGAATAGATGCTTCCATTTGTTTTTGGTTTTTTTGTTTGTTTTGTTTTTATTTATACTTTCTTAAATCCATCTACAAGAGTTATGAAAGATTTATTCTTGCAGACACAATTCATTCTGTGATACTCAGTTTAAGCATAGGACTTGAAAGTCCTGTCAAAATTCCAGCTTTACTGATAAAGACAGAATAATTTCATAAAACGATAGCTGATAACATTATGCTTTTGTGGAATGAGACCATGTGCAGTTTATTTTTTTAAGAGAATCACCTTTGAGGTCCACACACTGTTTCTGGTGGAGCTAACTGATGGTCAAAAAAAGTCATCCAATGGAGATATGACATCATTTCACCAATATTTTTTCTGAGCCATATGAAGAGCTCTCTTCCAAAATGCGATAAATGCCAAAACCAAAAAACCCCAAAACAAAACAAGCTTGTGATGCCATTCTATAATGCACCAATCCTATTCACTGCCTCATTAATTATTTATGCTAAACCGTACTGCAAATTGCAGTTTTGTTCCAAACCATGACAAGCGCCACGGCTGTTGTGTGGCTGAATGCGATATCTCCTCTCCACCAATCAGCTCCACACGTAAGTCTCCTTTCCTTTCAAGAATAACTTGCTTTAATAACTGAAATATCTAAAATGTGGGGGTGTGTGTGTGTAAACTAGCGGACGTTTTGCGCTGAAACACTCCGCTTTAACGAGCATTAATTAAACTCACACGGACCTCTTAAAGGTGGAAAAATTTGTAAAAAGTTTGATCCATGATGTTTTTCATCCAGGTTTTAACGTTCAAAGAACAGATTGAATGAACTGAGTGAAATTAAATGGTCTTATATCCAGTAAGATAATTATTAAAGGGGTCATATTGTGCCAAATTACTTTTTATTGACCTTATACAATTTCATGTGTTTGCTATTTAATGTTCAACATCTCCAAAGTCCCAGAATTCTATGAGGGTTTTCACGGATATTCTCCTGATTTAAGCAGAATTTATGACTAAATTAAACC
>OMMV01203305.1:0-13138 GCA_900302635.1 Chatrabus melanurus
GGCACCACAAAGAGCCGCCAAACTCCCAGAGGCAATTTATTGGACAAGAAAACATTTTCCTCAGGTTTTGAATCGTTACTCTGTGACCGCTTTGCCATTGTCCTCTTCCCATCATGCATTGTACATCTTTATCCCATCACAGCTACACTAGGCTGGAGTGAGTGGCCCAGTGCTTACTGGATTTATTGATCATAATTAGTGTTTTGTTTTTTCTAACTTACTGAACATGGCTACAGGATGGAGTCGGGTCATCCTAAAGGTGAAGGAGTCCAGAGGTCAGATACACGAGGTGAAGTTCTGTAGGTACAGTAAGTTTGAAGTGCAGAATTTAAAATATGTTCAGAAATAAATGCAAATGAACCGATTTTGTATCATTAGAATATAAAATAAAATACCAAATGTTATTGGAAAAACAACAACAAAACAAAATGGTTTAATGTTGTGAAATTAAAAAAACAGGCATAAAAGGTGCAGATGACAGTTATTGGAAACTTTGATGACTTTACAGTAAATCATCACTCTTACAGACAGTTTTTTTTTAAACAGGTCAGGGGATGAAAACATGAACACTGAATATATCTGAGGCTTCATTTCCATCAGTCAGTCCGAAGTACAAACAGAGATGGAGGAGAAGATCCAGGATTCAAACCACATCTGTGCCCCATCCTCTTCATACATCTGGAGCTGCACCAGGAAGGACGTCCGGCGTAAAACTTGTGCCAAATCAACATGCAAATCCAAACCGGGTCCACTGTGTGGCGACCTTGAGCAAAGATGGGAGCGGCCAAAAGAATCACACAAGTAAGAAAGAGTTGAGTGAGGGACTGTATGAAAATCTGTCTGGAGTGCTTAAAAATCCTGAAAAGGCTTCTGTGGCTGTAATTGGAGAAACTGTGCCAAGTGCAACTTTTGTGTGTTGCGTCACCAGTTAAACAGCTTCATGGTGGAGTGGAACAGAGAAGAACAGTTTGCCAGAAGAAACATGGAAGACTTAAGCCGAGATTTGGTCTGTTTTCTTCTGTTAAAGCCCTTCATTTTAAACGTTTTATTTGTCACTAAATACGGAAGCGTGGACTTAATTTCTTGCAGACGAGCATCAGACTCACATGGTAAAAAAAGGCTGCCGGTGTTGTCTGCTTGGTGCACGGTGGCCGAGGTGTGAATGTGTGTCAGATGGTTCAGTGGGCAGCCTGGCAGGTGGCGCTGTGGCGGTGCCCACACCTGCAGCGTTCCCGTAAGCCTCACACATGCAGACGCACTGGAGAAGGATGGGGCGTTTCAGGAAGACACTGCACTGATTCCTGGACTTTTACTTTCAGCAGAACTGCAGTACAACATGTCTTCACACAAACCGAGTCCTAACCAATGAAACCAATATTTTCTTATTCATTTAAGAGAGGTCGAGAACGTTTCATGTCAACGCTCGGTTGTCGTTCCTGCCCACAACATGCACTTAAAAAGGGGTCTTATCAACACTCACTAACAACCTGATGATTGTTAGTGAGGCAAGCATGAAATTTGGCATGTACGGCCCTTCTGTGGTATTCTTTAAGAAAAAAAAATGTTAGCTATGTAAAAATCCAATATGGCCACCATATTTTTCAAAATGGCACATTTTATCCGAATATTTATTAAATACTGTATAATTCCAAAAATGTAGGTAATATTTTTGCATTTAGTGTCTATATGCCTGTAAACTTGCATGTTATGTTAAATTAAAAGGATAAATTAGTCTGCCGAGTCAAAAAATAGACCTGAAAACTACTTGAGAGCCATATTGTCAAATACATTTCTTTGGTAACGTTACATATATACAGACTTAGGAAGACAGTCGTAAAGGTATTTAGGAATTCCAACGATGCCACAATGATACAGGTTGAAAGAATCTAATATAACAGAATAAAAGCAGAGCTTTCAAATGTTTTAATCAGGGTTAAAAGATAAACACAGATACAAAACAGGTTAATGGACATTTACTCCGTTTTCTGGTTGAACGACCTCGGCACAAAAATGTTTCTGTAGTCATTAAATTTGTGTTTGTTAGTTGTTATGACATAACCAATACAACAGACCACTAAATGAAACAAAACTAATGAGCTTGCATGCCTGAAGGTGTTATAATCAAACAGAAGTGCAGCTAAAAGGTAATATTGGGTCCTTGGCAGTCATGTTGAAAAAATGGCGGCCATATTGGATTTTGGAATGGCTAATGTTATTTTTGTATAAGGTACCCCGAGGAGTTTCTTCAGGCCAAATTTGGTGCTTGCATCACAAAGTGAACGATTCGGCCAAAAATGCCCTTAGCTGCCTCGCTGTGTACCGCTTTTCAGTGCTGGTCGAGCAGTTATTGTGTTCGCTTCCAAAACAGAAGGTTCCCAGTTCAAGACCACCCCTGCCCATTCTCCGTGTAATGTAGAGTTGTGTCAGAAAGGGCATCCGGCGTAAAACTTGTGCCAAATCAACATGCAATTCCACATCGGATCTGCTGTGGCGTCCCCCAGTGAAAAAGGGAGAAGCCAAAAGAACTTACTGTTGTACGGCTTTTCAGTAAACTAACGTCACTCACCGGGTGTCTTAAAAACAGATACTGAGGTTACAGCTGAAGATAAATAAATAACTCTATGCAATAGTTTTAAGCGTTTTTCCGAGTAGTTACACATCACACGGCCTCCAAGATTGGCATAATGACAACCGATTGGTTCTGATTGAACTTTAGGGGAAAGAGATTTGATGAGGATAGCTGAGAGATTGCTCAGAAAATTTGACTTTTTTTGTTCAAATAAAAGTGTCAAATGTCAAGAAATGTAGCTATGTCACATTTTTCCTACATTGTGTGTTTGTGTCATAAAACTGACACGTTTTCAGTCTTCCAGCCACACATGATTCATCCCCAACAGCTGTTTTTGTTGTTGGGGTTTTCCATGACATCATTGGGGATTCCCCTCATATTCCCTTACTCCCCACACAGGGAACAGTAGGAGATATATTTGAATACAGAGTCATCTACACAACCAGGTGTAGACTCATATTGTGTTCTTTCCTTTTCATTATAACATGTTCATTTAAATTAAGGTGCAGTGTCCTTTCATGCTGTGACAGGTGTCAGCACCATGGTAACTGAATAAATCCATAGACACTGAGTTGATAAAGTCAGAAAGAAAATCAGTTTCTGCTTTCTGTCCTAACTTCTTGCCCAGTGGCCACTGGTATAGGCTCCAGCCCCTGTGACCCTGAACAGGACTAAGCAGGTTCAGACGCTGAATGAATGACTGAATGAATGAATAATACCGTAACTGACCTGTTTCTGTGCCTGTTGTTTATTTTGCACAGTATGGCCCCTTTAATTTTGCAAAGAAACGATGTTAGAGTGACGGTACATTTCTTTCCCGTACAGTCGGAGTCTACAGGCGAAGCTGCAGTGGAGTGCAGAGAGACTAAAGTGTAAGCCAGCATTGTGTGAGTTTAGGGTTTTTGCAGCAGGCTGATGTGGAGTTGCAGCTCACGACTTGAGTGGGAAGCAAGAGAAGAATTAACCCGTGGAGATAACTTGGAAACAGTATGTTTGTATGCGTGATGTTGAATATGGCGTGTCATGTGACCGAGGAGCCGGAGTTTCCCTTCCAGATCTCCAGTGG
This sequence comes from Chatrabus melanurus, assembly GCA_900302635.1. Lineage (NCBI taxonomy): Eukaryota > Metazoa > Chordata > Actinopteri > Batrachoidiformes > Batrachoididae > Chatrabus > Chatrabus melanurus. The sequence goes on from OMMV01203305.1 coordinate 3,636, forward strand.
TTTCTTCTTTCTTCAGTAATGCTGTAGTTGGTCACAAAATTAATTTGGAAATCTCGATGAAGTCCTACCTGGACCAAGTGAGTCGGAAAACTATTAGTATGTTTGTACAAGAAGACATTCAACTCATTACACACATAAATGGTTTTAAATGTCACACTGTGTAAAGCTATTTCTGACTCTATTTAAAATTCTGGACAAAAACTTGTCCAATTTCAGTGTCTGCATACAACAGTCAAAATGAATAAAATTAAGTTTAAAAATGTATTTCCTGTTTTTTCAAACGATAAATGACATTGTTCTTGTTTGATAACAATAAACCTGTTTGTCTTTTTTTATTTTGACCCTCACAGAGGTCAGTTATAACTGACTTCTTGTCGTGCCTCTTTATAATATTAAGATATGTTAATGCACACATCGGAAAGAAATTTGTATGGTAATTTTCATTTCTCTGGAGCCCTCGTCCTCATGTCTCGCTCTCTCTCTAATCTGTGCTGTTTGGTCGGCTGACAGTCTCTCGCCTTCTGTCTGTCTGCACGCCCAGCAGGAACATTTCCTTTGCAGGTGCACCGCTGAGTGTGCACAGTAGGTGCGGCGAGCATGGTGAGCACGGCAGCTTTGGCGTGGAGAGCGGGTTGGTTGCAGCGTGCTGGGCATACTGGGCATACTGGGTTTGGATGGTACAGGAAATGTGGCGAGGATGGTGGCGGGTACGAGGTGTCGCTGGGTACGGAGGGAGGTTTGATTATTAGAATCCTCACGAGGTCGTCACTGCATTCCAAAATTAGGTTAACAAGCATTTCATCATGAGATCATGCCAAGTGAAGTCACATTTAGACTCCGACAACAGCTGAAAATCTTATTACATCTTAAAAAGTAATCAAGACAAACTGATGAGTAGACACAAGATGTCAGACAAGATGAAAGACTAAACTAGAAGGTTGCATCCTTCCACCAAGGCCAAACAATCTTAGATAACTATTATAGCATTTGTATTGTTTTTTGTTTATTTTTATTTTACAACACAATCATTTTATCAACATCTGCATCCTAATGCACTGATTTCCAACCAATGGTTCAGGACCCCCTGTGGGGGGGGGGTCACCAAAGAGCACAGGGGGGTCGCGAGGTTTTGTCTGCTCTAAGTTTGTCAAAATTAGAAGTGCACATGTTACATAAAGTCATAACAACTCACTTACTGAATAATCAATAATAACTACAACCCCAAATCAGAAAAAGTTGGGACGATATAGAAAATGCAAATAAAAATAACATCCGCAGTGATTCTTGCATTTACTTTGCCAAAAGGGCAAGAACACAAGCCTAAGCTTAAACCCCATGATCGCCAATCCCTCAGATGGCACTGATGTCATTCATCAATAGCTGATATAACCACATGGGCAAGGGATAACTTTGGGAAACCTTTGTCAAGCACTAAAATATGGAGCTACATTCACAAATGCCACTTAAAACTTTACAGTGATAAAAAGAAGCCTTATTTTAATTTTGTCCAGAAGTGGTGTCGACTTCTCTGGGCTCAAAGTCATCTGGGTTGGACCATCACACAGTGGAAACGTGTATTGTGGTCAGACAAATCAGTATTCCAGATCTTTACCATTCAGACTGTTATCAACAACAAGTCCAAAAGCCAGGGTCATGGTATGGGGTTGTGTCAGTGCCCTTGGCAAAGGTAATTTACACTTCTGTGATGGTAACATTAATGCAGAAAAGTACACTGAGATATTCGAGCAACATATGCTGTCTTCAAGACGACATCTTCTTCAGGGACATCCATGAATTTTTCAACAAGACAAAGCAAAACCACATTCTACACACATTACAAAGACATGGCTGTGGAAGAAGCGGGTACGGATACTGGACTGGCCTGCCTACGGTCCTGACCTGTCCCCAATAAAGAATATGTGGAAAATTTCGAAACAAAAAATGCAACAACGACCCCATACTGTTGCACACCTTAAGAGAAGTTTGTCGGTAGAATGAGACGAAATAACGCCTGAAATGCTTCACCACTTGGTGTCCTCAATGTCAAAACATCTTTGAATCAGAATTAGGAATACTTTATTTATCCCAATGGGAAATTAGTTTTTCATTGCAGTATCTCTCACTAAGAATGAAACTAGAACAAGAAATGGAAAAGAAATATATGTAGACTAAAAGAAAAACAATAAATTGAAAAATAAGCAAAAGACATAAAATAAAAGTAAGAAGTATGTGGAGTACTATATATATATATATATACACTGATGAATTATTATTTCACAATTTACAGTGGTGGTGAATAATAAATGATCAATTATGGTGTGAATGTGCTGGCTGGGTGAAAAATAAGTCCAGATTTGTATCTATTAACGCAGAGTGTGATACACTCCAAGGGATTTGTTGTAGAGTCTAATGACCACCAGCAGGAATGACTTCCTGTGGCGCTCGCTGCAGGTGGTTTTTTTATTTGCATTTTCTATACCGTTCCAACTTTTTCTGATTTGGGGTTGTAAAAGAGCTAACCTATAATTAAAGTTATACTTTTATATGTGTTAAGGTTAATTTTTGCCAAAAACAAACAAAAATTGCAATTAAATTAGTCACTTTATTCTCTTGCAGTGTGTGTATGCGGGTGTATTTGCATGGGCTTGGGGGGGGTGGTGGTCTCCAAGGAAAAGAGGTTTTGAACCACTGTCCTAATGTAAATTTCACAGGAACAGATCAAGACCAGCACAAAAGTTCACTTGTTGATTGCCTGTCATGGGGCACATGTGACTGATAGGTTTCATTGAGATCAATGAATAAATTGATTGATGTATTAAAAAGTAGTGATGCGTCAATGCAGAAGCTAGTATTGGGTATTAGGTTTTGATACCGCTGTGTTAGTCATGGTTGTGTGAGTAGGGAAAAGAAAAGTCAGCAGTTTGTACGTATTTTAAAATGAATAACGATGACAAAGGTAAAACTGATTCCAATGTTTGCTCTGTTACGTTATTCAGAGAGCAGCTTGAACTCTTAACGAGGGTGTGCCCACTCCTGACCTGTAGGAGAAAATAGCTGTTGTGTTATTTTGTTGTCAGTAATTATGCTGTCCCGTCATTGCACACAATGAACGATACTTCTTGCCGTTCTTCAGTTACGTTAACTGCATGCGTGTCAGTCTTGAGTTATGCCATGTGTTCTATAACCACCCTGCTGACTCTGGTCTGCTTGAGGTTTCTTCCTGTAAAACAGGACATCAGTGTGTTTGCTCATGGGCTGGGTAAGGTCCAGAGTCGAGACTTTAATGGTGTATAGCACATTGAGGCAACTTACGTTAACGATGTTAAGCAAGTTATGCAAGATAATAATTTAAAAGTAGATTTTTCTTTAGTTATTACTTCCTGATGGGGTAACGATACAATTCAACACCCACACGCAACGGACACGCGTGCCTCTTGGTCTCCATGACAACGATTCTGTTGTTGCAGTCAGACTGATTTGATTCATTTATTTGATGTCATATCCCAAAATAATTATCAGCTTCACATTTCTATGTGTTTATATTGTGATATAGTTTGTTTTGACGTTCTGTTGCACAAATTATTACTCACAAGGGGTCACGTGGGGGAAACTCAAAAGTAGGTCGCTTTTCCTTTTTGCACGCTGCTGTTTTTGCATTGAGGACAGTCTCGGCCATGAGTGTGCTGGACAAAGTCGGCATGGCAACTGTGGCAGATGGTGGGCACAGTGAGGACGGAGAATGGCAGACACTTTGGGTACAGTGGGCATGCTGGGAGTGGGAGCCGTGGTAGTGGCCCCACGCAGGGTGGTGGGACCAGGGGCCAAAGTCGCCAGGTGAGCCTGGACGCACTCCCACGCTCCCTGACATCCAGCATGGCGTTTCCTCTCGGCCCTCTTGCTGAGTCGTTAGTAATTTTTGATAGTTGGTAGCTTTCCCCCCTTGTTGCTGGCATCTCTTAATCAATGTTAATTGGCTTGGAATTAGCATATGTTAATTAATGATATTTACTTCAAATTAAAGGTATGAGTGGTCCCAGAGGGTTTCCTGTTCATCTAATTAGAACCAATTAACTGCAATTAACACGTGTAAATGAGACGGCACTGAGTCCAAAACAAACAGTGTGCATAAGCAGGCTGCAGCCCGGCATCTCGTCTGCTGGGTCCCGCCGTTATTTTCCGTGTTTGTTTCTGTGCGGCCAACAAAGTCTGTGAAACAAAAAGCCATCTCTTCTTTTTTTTTTAAATCTGCCTTTCAGGACCCAGTTTTTCCGCTCACATCCGTGGCGTCTCCTATTTTTAGAGCGTGTTGCCAAACTAATTTGTTTTACAGACCTTCCTATCAAGTGAAGAAAATCCCGGAGGTGTATTAATTGAAATTCAGTCGACGGCACATCTTGTTTTGGTCTAAGAAACCGCCAGCCGTGCTGAGTGTGGAGAGTAATCTCACACAGGGAAAATTGCCAGGAAATGAGACGATGTAAACAAGGGAGAAGGTAGAAAATAAACAGAAGTCACTGGAGCATCTCTTCCATCTCACCATGTACTCCATTAAAAGTATACTGCCTGTTTTTACTTCTGATTTTACGAGATATTGTTTTGGTTTAAAAAAAAAGACAAAACTTTAAAAAGTCACATTGGAAAACTAGAACGGCACTCACTGCTGGTCATACATCAACCAGGCCCCAAACGCTCCGCTGGTTACTTCTATAAGGCTTTTATCGTGTTCTGTCTCCGCCCCTTTTTGTGGAGCCGCTCAGCATTGACTGGTTTGTATTCCAATACAGACCATAACCATTCTTCTCTTTTTTTCTTCTCTTTTGCAGACTGGCAGTGACATTCATGTCTCTGGGTCCTCAGCCTTTGAGATTGAGAGACGCCTGGGAAGAGTTTGTGGAGTCATGAGGTCACTGGACAGAGATGTTTGGTGATGCTGGTGTCTTTTCAGGAGAACGAAGGTCCAAGTCTTTAGGGTCCTGGTGCTACCTGTCTTACTGTATGGTTGTGAAACTTGGACTCCAACCAGTGACCTAAGGTGAGGACTGGTACCAGGTCTCTTCGGAGGATCCTTGGGTCCCACTGGAAGGACTTTATGTCAAACGAGCGGTTACGTAGGGAGACTCAGATGAGAAGTATCACTTACATTGTGAGGGAACATCAGCTTCAACATTTTGGCCATGTGGCACGTTTCTCTGGACTTGATCCAGCACACAGGTGCCTCAGTGTTGAGGGCCCCAGCGGCTGGAGAGGGTCAAGGACACATCCACATTTCACCTGGCTGCAGCAGATAGATGGTTACTTCGGAGGGGAGGGAATGGACCAGTTGTCTGCCTGGGTGGTTGCCATCCAGGACCCCGGGTGGTTCCGTGGTGTGGTGGATGCGGCAACATGTGACACCAGCGCATGTTCCCAGTCTTGCCTTTTATAGACCAGGTAGCTCAGTGAGATACGGAGTTGGGCCCACCGATATATCCATGTGGGTTTGATTCCTGGTCATGCTACCTGTCTGTGTCCTTGGACAAGATGCTTCATCTTCATCGTGCCAGTCCACCCAGCTGTAAATGGGTACTGGCCTCGGTTGGGGAAGTAACTAGTGATGGGCTGGTGTCTATCTTATCCAGGGAGAGTCATAAACGCTCATCTGCTTCACGCTACGGAATCCGGCGACACCAATAGGCTTGTACAGGACTTACTTCTTCATCATCATCTATTTCACACTGGAACCAACATTTTAGAAAAACAGCTTATTTTACTGTGTTTAATAAATCCTAAAAATGTCTCTTTTGTCCAAATCAGCCTCAGCCAGGACAGGTTTAACTTTTACAGTGAGTTTCGTGAAGAACATCAGCATCATCGTGTCTTCTATAAATTTTTGACTCCGCCCTTATCTGCATTTCCACCTGAAGCTTTGAAGGCTTCTGTTTTCTATTTCAGTCTTCTCAACATGTTTGCGAAAATTTCCTCAAGTGTTTCCGTTGATAGATTTTCTGCCTTTTAATTTTGTGTTTATTGGTTGGATTTATTAGTAGAAGTCACTGGTTGAGAAACTTTGGTCAATCGTTGATTTCCACAAATCCAGCTGAATTTGGAGTCACAGTGTAAACATGATGTCATTCAGATGTGTTACAAGACGACACTTTGGTTCAGTTTGCATTCTCAACACAAGTGAACGGTACCAGGGTCCACGTGGAACCAGATCGAGTCCAACTGTCCGACTGCAAACTGACCAAACAGAGTAGACTTGAACACGACCTTAAAATCAGCCAGAAACAAGAGACCTGTTTGTCTAAAGTCCATATTCTGGCACTCACTGAGTGCATACTTCCGCCAAAGCCCAATGGTTTCTGTGTGTATTTCTCCAAACAGGGCTGAAGTGCAGGTGGGGGCGCTGTTTTGCCAAAATGTGAATAACATGGAAATCAGTGGGAGAGTTTATTAAAAATATGAATTAAAAATGATCAACTGTCGCAACATCTAATCAGTTCCCCTTTGACCCAAAACCATCCACTGCAATCTGTTTGTCTCTTTTGGAGATATCTTGTTGGCAAACAAACAAAGAGCGGTGATCACATTGTTTGTTTTTTAAAAATGTGTTGTTGAATCTTTTATAATGACACAATAATTTGTGTGGATCATCTTGGGTCTAATTTTGGCCGATGTGGTTCTTTCACTCATCTACCTCCATCTCGGTTCCGCCTGGATGATCTGCAAAGAACCGTGAGTCGTTCCTGTCTGTTCTGTGCAGTGCTGAGAGTGTTTCTGTGCACACAACAGACCTCTTTTCATTCCAGCGGGGTATTATATCGTCTCCCCTTTGAGCGTTCCTTTTGAAGAAGCCCAGACTTCAATTATCCATCCAGCATTGGCAAAGTATCAATGAAGAATCCGCCGGCGACATCCGTAACTTTCTGCACTGTTCTTTAACGATGAATAGATGCAGATTATATTTCTTTTTGTGTTCATTTTTCTCAATTCAAGCTTTCACCTGAACTCCGTCGCCACCCATCAGGGTGGGTGAAAAAAAGAAGGTGTCTAGTTGAAATCCCTCCCGGCTCACAGCGTTGGCTAATCTTGAGTTAGCGGGATGCAGCATTGACAGGCGTCTCTCTCTCTCTCTCTCTCTCTCTCTCTCTCTCTCTCTCAGTCTTCAGGTTTAGCGGCAGAAAACGACGAGATGCTTCAGCGTACTTACCAATATAACAATCAAGGGGTGGAGGCGGTGGAGGAAACGCTGCTGCTGAAAATACAGCCTCCGCCGCCTTTTGTTGGACGATAAGGGAAAGGTGGAGGGGTGGGCGAGGTGGAGGGATACATGCACACAAGGAGCGATCTCAGGAGCTGAACAAATCTGAGAAAGGCATTATGGGTTGGTAAACATGGATGCCATAAGAGGCTGCAGGATTTGCCATTTACCATTTCTTTTTTTTTCTTTCTTTTTTTTGTCAGGCTTGAGGCACAGTGACGAGATGGAGGCTGTGTCAGTGTCGAGATGGAATAAGACTGAGAAAAATAAAAAGCAGAAAAGAAAGAAAGTGGAGGATGGGGGCAGTGGAGTCATAGAACATAAAAGGTGAGGGAAAAAAAAGGGAAACAGACATGTCCAAACAGATAACTGAAAGGGGACATGATTGAGCTCATAGTTCTGCCAAGGACGGACACTCCTTGAGTTTTGCTTCGTGATTAATAATCAACCATCTGAATGTGTATTTCACTGTAACGGATCTGAAACCTCGTCTGGATTTGCACCAAATTCCACTTGTTGATTGTCTGTGCTGCGACATGATTGAAATCTACAATAACGAACAACCCATATGTAATCTTCAAATACACCTTGCAGTGCAGCGGGACCCAGAAAAGTTCCATCTCAACTTCAGCAGCCCTGCACCACCCTTGGGGGCCCTGATGTGTGGTGGACTTGTTTAGTTCTTTGACGACGTTTCACTCTTCATCCAGAAAAGCTTCATCAGTTCTGGATGAAGCTTTTCTGGAAGGAGAGTGAAACGTCTTCAAGGAACTAAACAAGTCCAGTTGACCTGACTCAACCTACTTGGATACCATGACCTGGATTACTGACAATCTCCACAGAGACATTACTTAAGACTCTACAAAGACACCAAAGAATGTAGACCACATCACAAAAAAATGTCAAAAATGTCCATCTGTGGAAGAATCGAGATGTCAGTGTGTTGTGAGATTGATTTGTTTTCATGTGAGTCTCATTTAAAGCTGATCCTGGAGCTGACTTGATGTTCTCCATCACATCTTCAGCTGACTGATTAAAGGCACATGGACATGTAGTCAGACGTGCACCAGCCAGCGTTTCGTTGTTTGGGCCTGAGGGAAGGAGAACTCTTACCCTGCCATCGGCTGCTTGGTGGAGATAAAAGATTCCCACTGTTTTTTTTTTATTTTGGTTTGGTTTTTTTTATACCTGTGCTTGTCTCTGTTGCTCTGTATCTGGGAGTTACACCAGGGAGCTGGACGATAACGCCGCTACAATCAGGTTCGCCACAGTGAGTTGCGTGTTCTCCTTTCAGCGCTGTCACAGAGGAAAGACAAAGCGGCACACCTGTCGGCTCCGGCGAGAGCGTCTGTTTTATTGTCAGCGCAGAGACGTCAGCCTGCTGCTCGCCCCTCCGGATACTCCGCCTTTATGACATCCAAAACACTGGAATAATGTGCTGCGTGTTTGATCGTGTGATGTCATGCAGGCGATCAACATCCAGAATGAACAATCTGAAAATTTAATGCAGTATTCCAAAAACCCGCAACTCTTTACACTTAAACAACAGAATATATTGTTTGTTGTTTCCTTGAGAAATGAGCCGTATGAGCTTCAAAAATTTCATTTTTGCAGCAGCTTGAGTCTTTGCTTTGACCCGTAGTTTTGTCTTTTATTTGACCCGTGGTTTTGGATGTTATCAGTCTGCTGCTTTCCACTGGCACGCCAATGATAGTCAGGTTCACTATGTATTTTTGCTCAAATTTTATGGGGATTAGCAAAGCAGCACATTTTTGGAAAGCTTATAACACCAGGAATCTGAAAACCAATGTTTACATTTGCGCAGATGCCCAAATGGTGGCCATTTTTCAAAATGGCTGTCATAAAATAAGAATTTCCAGATATCTGTGGGATTATTTGACATTGAGAATTCTTTTAAAGTGCTGTGTTCAGACCCCGGGATTCCACCGATGGCCCTTTAACATCACTATTCCTGATATATCCTTAATTTTGAGCCATTTTCAAACCTCAGAGGGGAAGATATTGCTACGAAGGTGAAGTTGTGCTTCATTGAAATACTAACACAAGTAGATGTAGTAGATGATTAACTTGGTGCTGGTATGTAGTATGTTATATATGGTGGTGGTGTTTAATTTACAGTATAGAACATAGGTGTCAAACTGATTCCAGAAAGGGCCAAGAGGGTGCAGGTTTTCTTTGCAACCACCCACTCCACCAGGTGATTTCAATGATGAACTCATCCCATCGGCTCAAAGTGATATTA
>OMMV01203322.1:3068-17092 GCA_900302635.1 Chatrabus melanurus
ATTACTAAGGTCAGGTCTGGGAGCATGCACTGGTGCGACGCGTCACTGCATCCACTGCACCACAGAACCGCCCCAAGTCCTGGATGGCAACCACCCAGGCAGACAACTGGTCCATCCCCACATCCAGAAAGTAGCCATCTATCTGCCGCAGCCAAGTGAAATGCAAGCGTCCCCTTGGCCCTGAACCAGCCACTGGGGTCCTCAACAAGGAGGCGACTGCATGCTAGATCATGACCAGAGAAAAGCACCACATGTCCAAAATGTTGTAGCCGTCGTTCCCTCTCCATGCAAGTGATACTCCTCAACTGAGTCTCCCTAACAAACTGCCCATTTGACACAAAGTCATTCCAGCGGTACCAGTACATTAGTAAGTTGAAACATAAATGTTTGGTGTTGGATCTCAAAATAGACACCATGAACAAGAAAAAAAATCTGCTTTTGCTGCTCTTTGAGGCTGACATGACATGTACTGTATGTTGGAGTTTTTGAAGAGGTGTGAACTAAAAATACAACAGGGATCAGTGTACAGCGATGTCTTCAATTTAGGCACCACCTAAGTTTCTCCTGTTTATCCTCTCTGTGACCTTTACTGTGGAGTTTTTAAACAGTCCTGATGATCATGTTTGCATGATTTTTGAGTATATGTTTTATCTTAGGGGTGTGAGGGGGTGCGGCTGCTGTCCGGCAGTAGATTTGATACCTCTGAGTGACATGGTTTGGTGTGAATGCAGCAGGATCCAATTTACCCTGATGGCCTGAGTTCCTGATTTTCTGTGTTTTGACGTGCAGCAAACACCAACATGGCACCCATTCCGAGCACCCATCCAACTTTCCATTTACACATGTATATATACACACACACACACCTTTCACCCATACCCTGGCGCCGGCTAATGTTCTGTCATTGTCCAATTCTATTCCCGTACAGGAGGTATATTCACCCCCTTCTTCTATTTCTCATTTCTCTACAGCACAAGATCGCCACGCAGGAGGAGGAACATGATTGACAGCCAGGCGAGCTGAGGAGACCTGTCACTCATTTTGCTATCAGCGTGTCAGAGGGCTATCTCCTTCTCACCTTCCCCCTCTTCCTCCTCCTTCTCCTCCACCGTCCTGCTCCCACCCTCTGTCCTCTCCTCTTATCTTTTGAGCAGGCCGGTAACTTCACCGTCCCTCGTAGTGATCTGCCACTCCAAGAAAAAGGCTACCCAAAAGAGACAGAAATAGTAGAAAACAAGACGACAGTTCTTATCTGAACCTCACTGCTCAAGAAAGTTTGGCATGCCTCCTCTCCCACCGTCAACAAAGGTGGAGAACTGTTGAGTGAGCTGTACTAAGCAGAGGAGGGATCACTTGTTTGCATTCAGAAGGAGATACGACTCCCTGAGAGGAACTGAGTAGGGATCAGTCATGCGTTTCCACTTCGCGTTGACGCTGCAGGCACTGTGGACTGGTGTTTGCCAGGCGGCCATGCAGCACTACCCTGCGGCATGGGGCCACTACGATGTCTGTAAGTCCCAGGTTTACACAGATGAAGGCTTAACCTGGGACTATATGGCCTGCCAGCCAGAGGCAGCAGATATGACGCAGTACCTGAAGGTTACTCTGGATCCCCCCAACATCACCTGTGGAGACCCTCCAGAGACATACTGTGCCCTGGTGAGTTTTACCCCCAAAATACACGCACACCCTGATGTGACATGTAGTTCTGAGTTTTCTTTGGCTTGAGTATATCTATCCTTTTTCTTCTACTTGACCATGACATCAACCCTTTCAACATGTTTAATCCATATTCACTCCACACTTTTTAACAGGTATGACCTTGAGTTTGAGCTTTCAAGGTCACCCAAGGTCAAAGATAATGTGATCAATTGAAAGATGATATATGACTTCATATTAATGTTTAATAGTAACCATAAGTGTATCTTTAACCATTTCCTCAGAATAGTCAACTTAAATATCCCCTATATAAGCATTAGGCCAAATCACTTTGTCCTTTACCGTCCATCAATTATTCCACCAAGGTTGGTCCATACTAGCTTACATCTTAATAGCAGCTAAACTATGAGAATACACGCGTCGTGGTCAGTGTTATGTGGTAGTCATATTTATTAGCAAAGCAAATATTACAAGAAAGGTCTAGCCAAATGGGTATATATTATATATATATTATATATAATGCCTTCCATGAGCACATATCAGAATACAGTATTTGCTTGCCAACAAACACAAGTTTATTTTCAAGCTGGATACATGCTAATGAGCCCTTTGACGGGTGAGGTTACCTATCTTCTTAGCTAGCACGGTTGATGCCAGTATAATAAAGTAACAATACTTGAAGGGAAAATATTGCATTTTCATTGTCCAATCCTCTCGTAAAACTGCTTGCAAACTATATTGAATGTTTTGTGGAACAGTTTGTACTTTGGCAGAGCAGGATTTAAAAAAAAGAAAAAAATAGTATTGCGCGAAACAACAAGCTAATATTTCTTGACATTTTGGACACTGTTACGTCCATCGCTTCAAATGTCAAAAGTATCATGATGACTTGTGATAGGGCATTGATGCCAATTTGTATGTCAGCACTCATTATGTTGAATTCTGCCCACAATATAATAACAGGGTAATTTGAGCAAATAGTTCCCCTTTTTTGAGCAGATACCCATGAATCCAAGAATTGCAGTGGGTCATATCGAAATGAACTGAAATGCATTCCAAAGGTCCTTGGCAAAAATGTTAGCATCACCAATCTCACGTTCTTGAGCTGTTGTCAGTTATAAAGATGGCCATTTAAGAATTGTACCATTTCCTACCAATTTGTAGGAAATGGTACAATTCTTAAATTAATCTTGTAATAAATTAATAATTAATTAATTAATTAATTATTAGATTAATAAATTAATCTAATAATAATAACCATCGGTCATGAGTGCCCATGGATCTGCGCAGTGAAAAGTCACAATCAGTTGGCACTGGAGCAGCTTGAGTGGCAGTGCCTGCTGCAGCAGCTGCAGTTTAAGGTGGTATCTGCAGGTGGAGTTGTTGGCTGTTCTTGCGTCTCACTCTTAGGTCATCTGACGCAAGCTGTGACTTATCTTCCCCTCTGAGCAGGTTGCAGTTTAGTTCCTGTTTCCAGCGGGAACAATCCTGGGCAAGGTTTTCACATCCATCGACATGCATGTCCAGGGCCTTTATCTCTCTTTTACAGACATCTTTGAATTGGGGTCGGGGGTGGCCCTGAGCTCTCTTGCCTGTTGCGAGCTCACCATGCAGCAGGTCCTTGGGGATCCTACCATCCTACATGCTGTGGTCATGTCTTAGCCAGCAAAGGCGCCATTGTCTTAGCAGAGTGTAGATGCTGGGTGTGGCAGCACATCTGAGGACCTTTTTTATTATGCAGTCCAGCCATTTGATGTCCAGAATCCGCCTGAGGTTGTGCATGTGGAAAGTGTTGAACCTCCTTTCCTGCCTTCAGTACAGAGTCCATGACTCGCTGCCATATAAGAGGGCACAGAGGACACAGGCTCTGCAGACAGTCATCTTGGTGTTCAGAGTCAGTTTGTCGTCGTTCCACACCCACTTTGATAGCCTGACAAGTGTTGATGTAGCCCAGCCAATGCATCTGGTGATTTTGGAGTCCATAGAGATGTTTTCAGTCACTATTGAGCTGAGATATGTAAACTCCTTTAACAAATCCAGCTGATAGTTATGGTGTCTTGGCTCAAGATATTTGTCTTCTTTATGCTGTTTGTCAGTCTGAAGTCCTCGCAGGCTTGGGAGAAATAGTCCATACGGTTTTTAAGATGTTCCTATTTGTCAGGTTTCAAGGTAGCTACCATCTGACCTGGTGTGGAGGTAGATTCCATCGGTTGGTGTTCTGAAAACATGCCTTAGCATGACTGCAAAGTAGATGCCGAAGATGGTGGAGACAAGCATGCGCCATTGCTTGACTCCGCTCTTCACAGTGAATGGAGTTGATGATGATCTGTTAAACTGGGGCTAATTTGGAATAACTGGATCATGCACAGAAGCGTTTGTGGACATTGAATCCTTGTGAGAACTTTGAAGAGGCCATTGCTGCTCAAGAGATCAAAGGCCTTTGTCAGGTCGATGAATGCTGTGTAGAGTGACTGCTTCTGTTCTTTGCATTTCTCCTGGAGCTCTCGTAGGGAGAAAATCATATAAATCATACAGCGTTCTGACTTGAAGCCACATTGTGACTCTGGATATACCCTGTCAGCCAGCTTCTGAAGTCTGTTCAGGACCACGCGGGTGAATACATTCCCCACGATGCTGTAGTTATTGCAGTCACTGTGATCTCCTTTGTTCTTGTACAGGGTGAAGATGGTATACTCTTGAATGTCCTGGGGAACTTCCCCTCCTCCCAGCACTGACAGAGCAGTGTGTGCAGGTGTTCAAGTAGTGGTCCCTTTGCACTCTTGATGACTTCTGCTGGGATTCCATCTTGTCCTGGTGCTTTTCCTGTAGGCAGGCTGTCTATGGCTTTGGTAAGCTCCTCCATGACAGGCAACCACTGAGATGATGTTCTCTCTGCCGTACAAATCTGACCAATGCTCTACCCACCTCTCCATTTGCTTGCTCTTGTCCGTGATGACTTCACCAGAAGTCTATTTGAGTGGTCTAGTCTTGCTGTGTCGTGGTCCGATGGCCTTCTTGACACCATCATAGACACCCCTGATGTTTCCCATGTCAGCTGCCAACTGAATAGTCTCACAGAGTTGTATCCAATAGTTGTTGGCACATCTCCTGGTTGCGTGCTGCACTTTACCCTAGCTGCTCTAAAAGCTTGCAGTGTTGACTGTTGACTGTCGCTTGTGTTCCAGCAATACGGTACACTTTTTCCTCAATCGCAGTGTTTAGTTCAGTGGCATTCATCTCGAACCAGTCCTGAGTCTTCCCCTGTTTTCTGTCAAAGGAAGAAAATGGTGTGCCATGGATCGTGTCCCTGAGATGATCCCATCTCTCTTTTGCATCTCCCTCTGGGGGGTTCACTTGCAGGGTACTTCCAGGATCTTGGCAAGCATCTCCACCTTCTCTGGGTCCTTTCCCTTGCTGGTATAATATGTGGTTTCCCTGGCAGTTTAGTGCGATGAAGCTTCTTGGGCTGAATCCTGATCTTGCAGTAGACCAGCAAATGATCTCCTGTCGCAATCAGCATTATAGTAGGAAGATGTGGTGAGAACACTTCTCAGCTGACAGCGTCATGTAGGAAACAGGTCAAGCTGGTGCCATGGTTTGGAGTGGGGAAGTCACCACAATACTTTATGCTGCGTTTTCATCTGAAAGAAGGTGTTGGTAATGCACAGCTCATGGAGTGTGCATAGCTCAAGTAGACAATACCCATTGTCATTCATGCTGCTGATTCCAAATCGTCCCAAGCAATGTGGCCGGGAGGCATGGTCAGTGCTGAATCATGCATTGAAGTCACAGAGTAGAAGCAGGCTTTCAGTAGTTAGGATTTTCTGACTGTAGTTGGCTATAGAACTCGTCTTTTGCATCCTTGGTAGAGTGGGGTTGGGGCGTAGATGCTGATGAGGCTGACAGGCCCATATATTGTGTGAAGATGTAGGGTGAGGATCCTTTCTGAGCCTTCCTCACCAGGCTCTCTCATGTTCAGCAGCAAGTTCTTCATGGTAAATCCAACGCTGTACTCTGTGGTCTCATCTGCAGCTTTTCCACGGCAGAAGAAGGTGAAATCCTTTTCTTGAAGAGAGCCAGTTTCAGCAAGGCAGGTATCTTGTAGTGCTGCAGTATCCACTTCAGTAGTTTGTTGTTGATCATTGCTATCTTTTGTATGTTGCTCATGTCTTGCAGGTCCATTGATATTCCTGTGGTCCTTACATCCTTACATTCCACAATCCAACTTTTAGTGCTGGCTTGTTTCTTGTGTTGCTTTTCTTGTCTGGTGCTTGGGTTTTACAGTCCACTTGTCAGGCTTTTCACAGCCCAAAGCCCCACGTACCCAGTAAGGCAGGTGAACTGTGACAGGATAGCACCTTATTGACCGATGGCTGCCCAGTTTAAAGCGGGCATTATCTGCCCAATGAGGCACGATGCCCTCTCCCTCTGTCAGAAGTGACCCCTGGTGCCTCCCTCTACACCAATAGAGTACTGAGGCTTATCACCAGTAATTGTCACTTCTTGTGTTGTGTTGTTGCTTTGCAGTGGCGCTGGAGTGTCCTCTTCAGGGCACAGGGCTGGGGAAGGGTAATATGGAAGTCAAGCTGTCGCCCATAAAGCAGATGCCCCTTTCCATGTTACTGATGTAATCCAAGGGAAGGGCAAGAGTCCAGACAGTTTGGCATCGGTGCTATTGCAGGACTTGCCAGAATGATGTTGAAGTCAATGATGAACTGCCTTAGGGACTCCAGCTCCAGATTTCTCCCCGGCGTTTACTCCCAAAGCATTTTCCGAGATCAGGTATGGCCGTAAGGAAGCTGAAGAGATGGAATAAGGGGTTCTTTCCCCTAGATAAGCTACCGACCAACATTAGTGAGCCCCAGCTGCTCAAAGCTGTCTGGTTTTGAGGTGCCAGAGACTTCTCCTTGTCAGTTGAAACAGTTCTGCCACGAGAAGGCCAGGAATTGGACTTGGCTGTCAGAGGCTATAATGCGCTTTCCATAGGAGCATTTCAAGGAGCAGTGAGAGCCTATCCTCACTGCCTGCTCCCAGCTTGACAGTCCTTAGGAACTAATAATAATAATAATAACAACAAGAGCACTCAGAGAGTGCAGACCTCTGCCAACATTGTAACATTTGTCACCTGCGAAATCAATTAGTTAACATGAAGAATAACTTTGATTGCCATATATGATTATACAAATATGAAAACATTCCAATAGACATTAAAATCATTTTGCTATGATAGATGAGCTTTTCCTGCTTTAATTTCTAATTTAATGTATTTATTTATATTGTCCATTATAGTGATACATAAACTATAAATGCTGACATCAAGTCAAGTGCTGAGCTAAATGGAGATAGCTCAAATCCCTTGACAGCTCACTGAATCAGCATTCTTCCAGCTACATTTTGTGGTTGGACATTTCTATCTCTATTAGGTACCATAAAGCAGCATCTTACATACCGGCACCTGAAATTTTTTACATTTTGATCCACTGGATCCAGAAGAATTTTCCGGATCTGGATAGATCTTTACCTGCTCATAGCTATTAGCATCTTACATATATGCATGACAAGATTCATCCTGATCTGTTGAGATGTCGCCGAAATGCACACATCTGAACATGTTAAATGGGATTTCCAATGTTACATTTAAATTGCAGCCAAATCCTTAATCTGGATCAGATCTGGATGAAATGTGGTCTGATGATTGAGGGTCTGTTCTTCCTGCATATACACACCAAATTTAATTCAAATCCAATGCGTTTTGACAGAGATATGATTTTTTTTTAAATGTCGCCCATTATAAGAGATAGGGATTTTTAAAAAATTTTTGATCATTTTTGTGATGTCATCAGTTGGTAGATTTTTTTTCCCAGATTTATCACCTACCCATCATAAAAAAAATTCATGTTGATCTCTCAATAACTGTAGACAGGAAACTGTTCACAGACAACTAAACAAACCAAGCAACAAACCCGGTGATGAAAACATAACCTCCTTGGCAATACTACTGCTGCTACTACTACTACTACTACTACTACTACTAATAATAATAATAGAAATGACTGCAATAAATGGTTGTTATGTATCTTCTATTCCTGAAAATTTGAAATAAATACCAAAGTTTTTGTTGGAATTTTTTATCATTACTTAACACTTATTCCCAGTCCAAGTGCTATACAGTACATTTATAACTTTGTGAACTTGTGAAATTTGTGAAGATAGAAACTAAGACAATCACCCTTTCCACAATTGTTAAAAAACAGACACATCTGGTGTATATATATTTATTTCGCTCTGCTCACATATCCTGACAACAATCTTGCAAGACTTTGGACTTATCTTGCGTCCCAGCAGAACTCCCAGGTTGGAAACCACCGCCACACTGTAGGCTGATTAAAAACTGAAGTAAAAAAAAATCCACCCTCTGAAAAATTGTAAGCCAAGTAAAAAATAGCAAGGCATCTTTCTTATCTGCCTCTGTGTATCATACAGGCTGATCTTTGAGCTTGCTTTGACCGCACAGCTATGACAGACACTTTGAAAGCCTCTGTGACTCTGATACATCAATGTGGCTGTAGAAATAAGAGATTTGTGCCCATTGACGTCATCGTCTGCTGTTTAGAGAGCTGCTTCTCAGAGCACACTGCAAACATCGTTTGATGTGCCGTGGATGCTGCTTACTTGTAGACAACACTTTAAAGTGGCTTTACCAATAAACCCACACACGCTTACTCGCTCCACATGGGTAAATACCGTTCTTTTAGTGATTTAAATAAGAGACATTCTGTCCCAAAGTATCATTTAAGATGTGCGAATGTTTTTTTTTTTTGTGTTTGTTTTTGTGTTTTTTTAAACAGAGGTGCTGCAGATGACTTTGGTACAGTGGCCACGAGATGCCACAACACTTCCAAATTAAGACAACACTAGCAAATGCAAAAAACACAAATACAAAAAACAGCTGCATTAATTCGACAACAGGTAGTTGCATCAAAAACGTCTTCCAAATTGAGAAAACACTTGTAACAACTGAGAATACATATGTAACCTGCAGCACATGTAGCGGTTTAATTTGATAGCATGTCTCCTGTCCTGTGGCAGTTTCTGTGATATACCCATTTAATTAGACATTGCCCGACCCTAATGCAAACTATTTTTTTATCACGCACTTCACTCCAAAAAGTGTTTTAATTATGCAGTATGTTGCGCATCACTCAGAAAAACAATGTGCATTTTTTTTTTTTTTTACCTGATTTTTGATATACACTCTGGAAGTGTTCTTCAATTATTCCAGTGGTCTACTGTTACAACAAGCAAACAAAAACCACAATATATTGTAACATTGTAGAATTGTTTTTAAAAATATGATATACTGTCTCGAGAAGTGTGATTTCATTTTGGTCTAGTGTTACACAAAGAAAATAAAAACCAAAATATATCATAATATCAAATTGTGATACTTGTAGAACTGTTTTTAAAAATATGATATACTGTCACGAGAAGTGTGATTTAATTTTGATCTAGTGTTACACAAAGCGAATAAAAGCCGCAATATATCATAATATCAAATTGTGATACTTGTAGAATCGCGATACATATTGAATTGGCACCCAAGTATTGTGAGACATATGGTTTCGGGAGATAAGTGTGTCATCCCAGCCATAGCATCTTTGAGGGCAATGAATAGCAGAGCACACCAGCTACCTTACTTGATCAGATCAGACTGTTTTTATACTTTATACATTCTCCTGCCAGATCCAATGCTCCTTTGTGGCCCCCCACTTTGAAAACGTATGTCCTAGTTACATTTTGATAGACAAACCATAAATTCCTGCATTTTGAGGGAATGTCAGCTATAAGAGTTTGGCCATGTAGCCCCAATGTTGAGGACGCCAGCGTCTGGAGAAGGCCAAGGGGATGTTCACGTTCTACCTGGCTACGACAGATCGATGTTACTTCCTGGAGGTGTGGGATGGACCAGCTGTCTGCCTGGGTGGTTGCCATCCACTGTTCCGTAGTGTGGTGCACGTGGGGACGTGTGGCACCAGCACATGCTCCCAGACCTGACCTGATGAATTCCTGTGCCAGACATGTTTCTTCACAAAAGAAGTTTTCATTGACCAAAAACAGACAGAGTCACTGACAGATAATCAGAGTGGATAATTCAAATACTCTTATTTGTGGCAAATATATATACATATATATTATACATATTATTTCAACCCTGCAATCAGTAGCCTGGGCTTGATTTCTTCATCATGTTGAAAATTGCGCAATCACCAGAAAGGCCTGACCCTAAAAGTTTTTTAACATGTATAAATTAATAAATAAATAAATAATAAAAAAAATTTACAGATTGCTTTTCCTCAAACAACTATTTGAAACGTGATCAAAGAGCAAATTCTTCTGATTTGTTTGCTGATAATTCCACATCATTTTTCACTACGAAAGACAAATTGTGATGACTTTAAGGTAAACATTTGTTAGGGTGAGAGGAATTTCATTTAAAATGGATTTGAATATTTCAATGGTACTGTTGAATCTGCAAATTATCTTGCAGTGATGAAAATCACAAATTCCTGGAGGACCTGAAAGTCAAATGAGCAAACGATGCATATTAGGTCAAGTATTTAATTAGCCAGCGGCCCTCCTCCTTATTTTGGCTCCTTTAAACTTTGAAAACTCACAGCTGGTCGCCTCAGATTAACGCTAAATGATGAATCCATTTTGGGCCGTCGCGTGCTGCCAAGTCATCAAAGATTCTCTCAGAACAAATGCACTCTTCAACAGCTTCAAGAGCTCTTCACATAAATACTAAGATGTTCCAGGAAAAGTAGTTACTTGTGGAGTATAAATAGACAGTCTGCATCAGCAGAAAGTCAGCCGAGAGGAGCGGCGGAGGAACAGAGAGGGATTAACAAAACACAGATGACAAAGAGCGCGCCAATGATCAAGAGAGACAAGAAAAGACGCAGAGACAGACACTCGAAGGACTGTGTGCAAAGCGTACAGTGAAATGTGAATAATTCAACATGTTTCGTAGCTAAAGTGTTTTATTCAGAGGTTATTCCGCCTGACAGACACTTTTGAAGAATTCTGGCTCCTGTGATTGGTTCATTTTGAGGTTTAACCGAGAGCATTGGTGGCGGTTGACGATGGAGGGAGGTCAAAAGTGGGTCATCGTCCGTTCTCCCTCTGGGTGGCCCCTGTGATCTCTGCTCCGATTGTGTTTACTTCTCAGAGACTGCAGCGGCGTCCGCAGTGCAGCCATTCTATTTCTGGACCAACAGTTGAAACAGAGTTTATCATTATTTTCAGCCTTTTAACGTTCTGATGATTGCTTATTGAATTAGCGGCATGTTGCGCCGCGCCGTCTCCCACATGTCTCCAGCAGTCAGTGTGATAGGAGTGTTTCAATTAACAGGCAGCGGTTAGCTCCCACATAACCATTTCCTCCATGCTGTAGTCATCACACAGTGAAATATGACCCCCGCCGCTTACCATCAAGCCCAATTCGCTACAAATGGTTTATATTTACCCCAGACTCCAAATCAACATCAGAACAATTATCGCTGATATTCCACCTACTCTGGATGCCAATACCGAGCTGCCATGCCAATAGTGGTTTGTATTGTAAGAAAGATCATTGCAGATGCAGAGCAATTATCATCAGAATGCGTTATCGGAGAATTTCATCTCCCTTGTAATTGATTTTATGCTCGTAGAGGCTGGTGTAGTTTGAAGCCTTGTGTCTGCTTCCTGGAGTGCAGGAGGTAATGGACACCAAAGCCCAGTGCAGGAGAGAGAGGGACTGATGTCTTTGAAGGCGTGATGGTTATCTCAGGTTGCAGCTTCCATCCCGGGGTCGCAGATGAAGGAAGACAGCGGTGCACATACCACTCACCCCAGTAAAGCCTCTTTATTCCGCTTCTACCCAGTGACTTTTTACATAGGTGTAAAGTTGGAGAACTCGAGTGCACAAAACCGGCATCACATTAGATTCCACCGTCTCCTCTAGTTCGACTCTGACTGGCCTTTAATACTCTCAACCAGTTGAGAGCTTTTCATACAACGCTTCAGACAGAAACTGGACGTTTATAGCAATTGGGTATACAGTTTAAAAAAAGAAAAACTTGGTTGGTTACTTTAAAGAGTTGGGGATGGACCGGCTCTCTGCCTGGGTGGTTGCCATTCAGGAACCAGAGTGGTTCCGTGGTGTCGTGGATGTGGTGAGGTGCAGCACTAGCGCACACTCCTAGACTTGACTTTATACAATTAGAATTGGTAGAGAGCAAGAACAGAGAACGAAACTCTGAACAAAATTATTCCTCCCTGCTCAAAAAGCAATAGGAGGGAGCCTGGATACAACATTGCCATTGCTAATTGGTCATTAAATGTACTCAAGAGGCATGTTTCCTTGCTCATGTGCGGTAGAAAATACTGGCTCCCTTTGTGAGCATGAAGCAAAACAACAATCTTTTCTTGTTTCAAGGGAAAGTTGCACCTAATTATGCATTCACATGAGTTGATAGCCATTATACCAGAATCACCTTCACCTGCTGACAGCAGATGAGGAAGACAGTCTGGCGTTGTTGTGGTATTTATGTTAGCCATCCATCCATCCATCTTCAACCGCTTATCCAGAATCGGGTCACGGGGGTAGCAGCTTTAGCAAAGAGCCCCAGACTTCCTTTTCCCCGGCAACCTCGGCCAACTCTGACTGGGGGATCCCCAGGCACTCCCAGGCCAGTGAGGAGATATAATCTCTCCACCTAGTCCTGGGTCTGCCCCTAGGTCTCTTCCCAGTTGGACGTGCCAGGAACACCTCCCTAGGGAGGCGTCCTGGTGGCATCCTAACAACCAGTATGGTTAGGAGTTATGTTAGCCATAATTTGCTAAATCAAAAGATGCAATAGTGCATTTTACATCGTGTGGTTTAAGCTCTAGCTGTTTTATTTGCTTGTTAAAACAAGTGTGTACTTACTTAATGCCACTTGCATAAACATACATTAAGAATAGGTATTAACAGGACTGTTAAGCTTGGTGCTACCACGCGTTGGTTCTTTTTGCAGCATTTCAAAATTCAATTCCTTCTTTCTGATACAGCACTGAGTGTATCGGCACCATACTCACAAGCAGCGGCGGTCTTGGTGGCCAGCAGACCAAGTCAAGTTGAGTCAAATCTGGGAGCATTTGCTGGTGCCACCCCGGGTCCTGGATGGCAGACCTAGGGTTTTAGAAATGAAAGAAATTGGGGGAAAAAAAGCTAATTTCAAGGTACATGTATCCTCAACCACACATATGTTGAGAGAGACTGTTGTAAAGTTTCTCTAGATCGACTCAAATAAAATCAAATACCATTGGCAGTGGTGATGACAAAATGTATTACCAATTGGCCTCTCAGAACACAGAGTTTACAGAGCAAAATGCAAGCATGAAGTGCCCCGAGCTTTCAGTAGCGCCTCATTTTTTACAAATTCACAGTCATTACTCATATACACAACTGATCATTTCTGAGAAGTTGTATAACCAGACATTCCGAGGTCAGACACCTGCCGTTTATTTGTTCCTAAAAGATTTGAGCTATGAACACTTCAACAATCAATCTGACTCAGACTTTCTGGCGTTTAACTAACACCATTTATGAGAATATGTGGCCAACAGAAATAGTTCAAACTAATGAATTTAACATATCATCACGAAAAGTAATTTACTACAAGACAAAGCAAGAAGAAAAAAAGTTGGCTACATTTATACAAGACTCTTTCCTCAAGGTTGTGTGGACTTGTAACATTGTTATTTGATATGTAGAATGCAACTGCTGTCAAACAATCAGAAAATACATTGGTCCCGCTCTCTCAAGGCCACCCTTATTGTCCAGACAAAGTGGCCTTATTAGAGGGGTGGCCTCTCTTGAGTGGGGGAGGCCAGTCTGACCACTTGTGGGGTTAATTACATAACTGCATTGTAGACACAGGTCTATCAAGGGGTAGTACTTTATAAAACTTTACAGATCATCCTCAATGTGTGTGTTTTGCTAATAGTCAATTTTATTTCGATGTTCACTATTATAAATTTCAATCCAGTTTATTAATTGTCTTAAATTTTACACTATATTTTACAATATACTAATAAAAATAAAAATGCTTAGCATTTGGAAGCAAGTAGAGACTAATTAAACTTCAGACAAACCCATCAGGGCAGCGGATCATCAAAGTTTGATCCCGTTTTTAAAATGACACTTTGTCTTCAACAGTGCAGATGTCTGGTGTGAAACAGGAGTTACTGAGGAATTTTAACAGCACCAATGGATTGCACGAACGGTGAAGGCGCAGTCACACTATGACGTTTGGGCCAACGTGGACGAAACGTTCGCA
>OMMV01203338.1:0-12913 GCA_900302635.1 Chatrabus melanurus
ATGGCCAGAGGGTTGTGGGTTCAATTACCCAAACCAGACAGGAAAATGTTTGTAGCGAAGATGAAAGGGCAGCACTTGTCTCACTCTTATTACCACTACTAAGGTGCCTTTGAGCAACTGGCTCCCAGTGTGCAATGGAACTCCTCGCACAGCGCCACCCTGAGATGCATGTGTCAGTGTGTCCGACCAATCAGGGACATTTTTTTAACATTTTAGCCTCTATCTCTGGAACTATTTCTCATTTATATCTACCAACCTGTTAGGTATGAAGTGTTCTGAATGTTAAAAAAATGACACATTTCTTACTGCCGCAAATATTCATGATTTTATAAAAATGGGTTCATTATCTTCTCTGTAATCCTGCTAAATAAACAACAAACAGACTCAGGCCTTGACGGAGCTAATAGCGCGCTTTTGGAGTTCTGAAGATCCTTGATGGCAGCATTAGATGCAGTTTGCTCATGTTTTATTCAGATTGCCATGCGAGCCTCACTTACAGCTGCGCAGAGTGCATCTAAGAGGCTGCTGTGGGATCTGCAAGATCTTGTGCACTAATTAGTCGCAATAATTGCTCTGAAATCATGCAGTGTGGATGGGAAGTCAGGGAGCAGGCATAACAAATGTGCGGCTTTGCCTAACAGGATGCATTTGCAGGATGTGGAAAGCTCAGGACAGAGCGGCGCTCCTGCAGACGATGATTACACCAGAGTTTTTAAGATCTCGCAGATCCACGTCTGTCCATGCAAACCTCATCTCCTCTGTTTGTCTCTGAGGTCTTTGTCTTCAGTGAGACCTGATAAGAGAAGGACACGCGGGGCCTGCTGCTGCCAATGTGAAATAGGCCCCAGAAATAACATCACACCTATCAGGCTCTCTGCAGCCGGCACAGGCGTGCAGAGGCCGATCGCGCTGCCGTGGTGTAAGATTGCTTCTCTGCCGGCTCACTTCCCAGTGCGGCGGATGTGGATGTGAATCACACATCGTTCCACCAAGGGTCACCTTGGACAGGTGAAGACAAGTCAGCCGTCATCCAGGCTGCTGCTGCGGCTCTGTGTGGTCGTTTGTCATATGGTTCTCAGCTAGTGAAACGCAATCATCCTCTCGAACGGGACAGCGGGGGTGAATACTTTGCTGTTTGTCATTGCAGGAAAGGCAGAGCTGGAAGTGGGTGGAAAAGGAGGAGGATTGGTTGCTTTCAAAAGCAATAAGTTTGAAAAACAACAGGCGTGCTCGGAGTCAAAGGCTATACGGGACAGAAGTGAGTGCAGCAGCGATTTCATTTGATGTTTGTTGAGATTGCAATGAAAAATGAATGATTATAAGAATTTGTCTTTAAATGGAGGAATGTGTGCTGTTTTTCTAATTAGAAATATAAAGACGTGGAATTCTGGCAACTGAGGTGAGGATGAAACACAGAACTGATCTCGTGTTTGATTTCAGTGTGTCGCTTCTCCGCAGACTCCGGCTTTGTTCTCTCAGACGCTCCCCGAGGACATAAAGCTCCCATCTGCTCCTCTTTCAATCATATCTACCATTTCCTCCCACATTTATAAAGGCCCTTACCTTTCTATCATTTGAGAAAAGTTTGTCTGTTTATTCCGTACTCCTTCCAGGTCTTTTGGCCGATTTCCACCAAACTTGATGGTCAACCCCAAAATTGGGTTTGTTTTGGCAAAGCTCAAGATCATGATTTTTTTCTCCCTCCGATGTCCTCCAAACTTGGCACACATATGGAGGTGGGTTCTGGAATTGCCTAGGTGAGGTCAGCTTGACTTAAGGTCAATCACTGGGGTCAAGGTCATTGGGGTCAAAGGTCCAAATTTAAATTTTTCACTCAGATTTTGACCAAATTTGGCACACATACGGAGGTGGGTTCTGGATTTGCCTAAAGGCACAATCTCACCTAGACGTTTGCGCCAACGTAGATGAACGTATTTGTAAACGTCAGTGTCCACTGGCCTCCACTAGCTTCTGCTGGCCTCCGCCGGTCTACACTGATGAACGTGGACCGTGTCCAAAAATGTTGAACATGTTTAAAATTTCTCTGCGTTTGCCGACGTACCTCTGACTACGTTGGAGACCGTTAGAGAAAGTTAATCTCCGCTACAACCAAATTCCCTACACTAGCTTCCGCTAGCCTCTGCTAGCCTCTGCTAGCCTCCTCTAGCCTAAGTTACTGGTGCGATCGTCTACGCTGGCTAAAGTTTGGGTGCTGCTTCACCCTGCCTGCTCAGAATCACTGGACAGTGGTGTGTCGACCCCCTCTCCCGCATGTTGCCACATTGGCAAAAGTCCTGCTTGTTCTAACGGTGAGCTGGCTAATGCTCGCCTCCGCTGGCCTCCGCTAGCACCATGTTGTGGAACGCCATGCTGCGTTAGAGGTTCCCTACCAAACTCCGGTAACGTGATTTTTACTGATGTTTGGCCAATTCTCTCGACTTTGCCCTGCATTCACCAAACGCTGGGGTAAACGTTATAGTGAGGTTGCGCCTTTAGTGTGGTCGATTGTACCAAAGGTCAATCATTGGGGTCAAAAGTCAAAATTTAAACTTATTTTGGCAGAGGTGTCGGTCAAGGAATTTGATTTTCAACCCAATTTGGACCAAATGTGGCAAACGCATAGGTGGATTCCAGAATTATCCTGGCAAGGTCATCCAGAGGTCAATCATTTGGGTGAAGGTCAAGGTCATTGGGGTGAAATGTCAGCTTGCTGTGGCGCCTACTGTCTTCATGCCCACAGGTACTTTATCTAGTTTTTCAAATATGGATCTTTAGCAACCACGTATCATAGACTTTGAAGCATTGAATCGGAAATAATTGTATTTTTTATTTTTTTTACATTCATTAGTTCATTACTTCATCCCCAAAATGCAGTTTGTCTTTTTAACAAGTTGGATGAGATTTTCACTTTTCATTTTGTCAAAATTAAATTAAATTAAGCAGTCTGTCGGGTAGTTGCTCATCACAATACATGCAATAAAGATCAGACTGCATCATTTATACTGAAGAAATTGTGTCACATAGTGAAGATATCAGCAGGTACGTTCACAGTGGGTTCCATGTGCCACAGCTGAAACAGCTTATACCGACACTAAACTTCAAAGCAACTCACTGATGTGGAAAAGTGACCTTTATGATGACCTTTTCTGCTCTTAATATACCTTTTGTGATCCAACATGTGCAGTGTATTGCATAAAAAGTCCACACATCAGGGGGCTTTCACGTGGTTGTTTTTATTTTATGATATAACATTTTAAAAATGTTTTTTTTTAAATGGGCTTCTTTACATAAAATTTTAAACGCTTTAATCTTACAGTAGACACAACATGATCTCAATAAAATAAAATAACAGCATGCTTAAGTACACACATCTTTATTATAACAGAACTAAATTTTCACTTTTACAGCCAGTTTAGGAAAAGAAGGAATGATGCAAAAATAAATAAATGAATAAATAAATGAATGAATGAATAAATAAATAAATAAATAAATAATTTCCAAGTCACTGAGCATCCACTGGAGATTATTTATTCATTTATTTTATTTTGAAATGGAATGAGTACTCTCCAGTAATTCTCCTCCATGTTATTCCTCGTGCCTTTATTCTGACGTCTCTCTGTATTTATTCTGTGCGGCTTTAATTCCTGTGCACTGGTTTCCGGGTTCATGTTTCCCCACTTCCGTGTTAATTGTTTTTGAGCCTTTATAACAATTCACAATGTAATACTCCCTCGCCAGATTGTCTAGCTTCATGCCTGCTCTCCCGCGTTATTTCTCCGTGTTGGCCTCTGCGTTACCGACCCACACTACTATTCTGTGTTTCCTCAGCTTTAGCCTGCAGATTACGGATTTGGTCACTTGGTATGACTGATCATTGTGTTTTGTCCCTCTGCCTGTTTTTGTGAATGACTCTTCTGCTGCTTCCCGTAAAAACATGGTTGCCTGTTGGACTGATTTTCCATGTACCTGACCTCTCCCTGTTCAAGCGACCAATCTTGTCTTCCTTTCATAGACAATTGTGTGTTATAGACTAACTAATAGTCACTAACCACAATAATCTGCCTATAGGTAGACATAGGCTAAGAATAAATTGGAAATTTTGGGGGAGATAGTTCCTAAAAATTCAAGGGTGCATCAGTTTGGTCTCTGGCAGTATCCTTTGCAGTATAATCCTCATCACTTTATTCTTTCTCAACTATAAACACCACTCATGCATGGTACGTACTCATGGGCACTGTCTACTCATACATATTTAATGTATCACTCGTCGGTTTGGCCTCAACTTAATTTTTACCTAGAGCACTAGTAGACTCCATGTTATGCACAAAGTTTTGCACGCTGAGTTTTCACTGGTTTTAGGGCAGCGTGTGGAGTTATGCCACATGGGGGGCTCACTTCAGAGCTGTATTACTTGTATGTACAGTAATGTCCCATGGACCTAGACCTTCCACAGGTCGAGCTACATGGAAAAAAATGTCAACTGTAGTTGCAATACTGAGGGAGGAGATATGGAACAAGACAAGACTCATCGCCCTATACATATAGATGATATGACATTACTATACTCATCTCAGTTAGCATTATATAACACTTAAATAGATCCTTGTCATTTGATTGGTGGATTATATGTCACGTGGCATTGATTATTTGTCCCATTGTATAGAAAAATAGTACCCTATGACTGACATCATTTTTTGTGCATTTTGGTTCCATACGTTTTGCGCCATTGAACGACTCCAATACCTTTTTGTAACAATGCGATCACGAGGAAGCCATCTATAGCACGTGGACTTTACCTTGATTATGATCTATTTAGGTGTCATAAAACAAATCATGAATGTTTTCTATTCATTGGCCTCGTTGAATGGAACATTCCATCTTCCAACTCATGAAAATATTCTTGTCATTGCACTCATAGACATTCATTATTTGTACACTATTCAACTGAGTGTATCTAACATAATTAAAATAAGTTTTGATGCATGAATGATGTCAGTTAACTAACTTCCTCAACTGTTGAAATCTTTACAGCGTATCTGCTTTAGCTCTAACTTCTTTACTATGAGCGGTGTGAATAATGACCAAACAGCGCTCGCTAACACCTGTAATCCTCCATGACTGAACAGGAAGTGAGTAGATCCATTCTTCAGGTTGCCACCTGAACGGCAGCTGCAGCCTCAGTGTCCGAACAGTGTGATAAACTCATTTTCTTGTTGCCCCGGGCCAAAGTGCCAGTTTAGCTCTGATGTATGACGGCGTGCTGCAGCAGAGCCCCACTTTTAGCTCGCTGACGTCAGACTGAGGAATTCTTCCTGCTAATGAGATCACACCATCCTTGTTCTTTACTGACATTCACTTTTTTCTGTGCACGTCAGATTAAAAAATAAGAGTCACACTGCTTCTCCTCCTCCGTGTTCCTGATACAAGTGAACAGACGAGTTCTCTCTCAGTCAGCAATCGCATTACCGTGCAAGGCCTCAAAGAAATAATGGTCCTCCCAGAATAATGAAAGCCTGCAGGATACACTAGCAGGTATTAGGTGTGAATTCACATCATATTTTAGAGGCTTGTCATCTTTTATGGTCATTTTATTGCACGTCTGACATTTATTCCTTTTTAAATGTTTCAACATGTTTGGAAAGCTCAAGATTAAGGCTGTCATTTTGGTTATTGGAAGTAGCTGAATATGTCATGTCAGAAAATATATCAGTAGACAACAAAATTGTTCGGATCAACTTAAAGCTACAGTGTGTAGGATTTAGAGGTGTTTATTAGCATAAATGGAATATAGCATTCATAACATCTGCTCATTAGTGTATAATTAATTACATGCAACAATGAAACATTGTGCTTTTATAAGTTTAGAATGAGCCCTTCATATCTATATGGAGGCCGTCATGTTGTAGCGCCATGTTGATACAGTAGCCCAAAAGGGACATACTTATTCCGTCTTACCCATTTTGCAGCATGGTTTGAAGACTGAAGAAAAAAGAAGAGCAATCAGTGTCAGTGTCTATACACTGTCTACTGGTTGCTAGTGCAGGCTAACAAGTTTGAGAACCCTCAAAAATGGAGGATCACACATATTGCTGATAACAAGCGAAGGCAAGGGAGCATGAATCCCTGTCGCCAAAGAAGTGAAAATGTGAAGGAAAATATTATTTTGACAGGCAGTGGCATAATGCAATCTGCAACCTCACCACTAGATGACACTAAATCCTACACACTGTGGCTTTAACAGTATTGGTAAAGTTGACCCTTGAACAAAAGTGCATTGACATTTTAATGTTTCTACATTTCCGGTCACAGTGAATTAACAGATGGTCAGAGATCAAATTAGATTAGATTAGATTAGATTAGACTGGATTAGATTAGAAAAACTTTATTTATCCCCAGTGCCACCAAACAGTTCATACATACAACAATACAAACAGTACAATCGAATAAATAAATAAAATACACTAGAAACATGATCTACAGCAACGTATCAGAGCAACAACTGAAAAGTGTTTATTAAAAAATCTGACTGCCGCTCGGACAAAAGACCTTCTGAAACATCCAGTAGAACTCTGAGGCAGCACAAGTCGCTCACTGAAAGAGCTTTTAAGGCTGCTAAAGACACTGCGTAAAGAATGGTTTTCAAGGTGCAGAATTGTCTTTAATTTGGTCCTCATTCTCTTTTCTAGAATGACTTCAGGTGAGTCTAGGTTAATAACATGTAGAAGGTTCCTGCTAATGTCAAAGGATCTCAGGTTTCTCAAGAAGAAGAGTGTTGACTGAGCCTTCTTGAATACCACCTCAGTGTTCTTTTCCCCAATTTAATTTATTGTCCAGAAAGACATCAATCAATAATTAATTCTTTTGCCTTTCCCACATTCCTTTTTAAAAAGTTTGCATCACACCAGCTGAAGAACGATTCGAACTCTCTTTTGTAGGCGAGGTCATTACCTTGAGTAAGCAGACCCACCAGATCCTGTCATCTGGAACTTTTTGAAGCAGACAGGATGCCTGACTGTGCCAATGATCAGCTGTATGAATAAAGTGTGAATAAAAAGGGAGCTAAAACTGTGCCCTGTGGAACTCCTGCGTTGGTTAAAATGTCAGACTGTTGACATGTTGCTGACATACTGAGGATGAGACAAAAGAAAGTCTAAAATCCAAGACGTAGTTGTGTTATGCAATTTAAAATTAATTATTTTATTAGCTAAAACGTGGCTGAATAGTATTAAAGGCACTAGAAAAATCAAAAAAACATAATCCTAACAGAACTAGCTGTTGTTTCCAAGTGGTTGTAGGTGTTATGCATCATGTCCAGTAATGCATCATCTACTCCCACACTCTTCCTATATGCAAAATGCAGCAGATCTTGAAAAACTGAGACCTGTCTACTCGGGTGACCCAGGACAAGCCTTTCAAAGCATTTCATTATGTGAGAAGTCAGAGCTATGGGTCTAAGATGAGTAAGAGAGCTGCACATGCTGGATTTTAGGAATAGAAACAATATATCTCTTACACATTATTGGGATTTTTGATGAAGACAGAGGCAAAAAATTGCATGCAAGACTGAGGACAGCTGGTCAGCACAGACTTTCAGAGTGCATCCTGCAGAGTCTGGACCTGCTGACTTGTTGGGATTAAGGTGCTTTAACTGCGGTCAGACCTCATCCACGTAAAACAATAGCTGGGCTACAGTCCTCAGGACTGTTGTGTTCAAGAGATGTAGACAGGTTCACTATGTATTTTTGCTCAAATTTTATGGAGATTAGCAAAGCAGCACATTTTTGGAAAGCTTATAACACCAGGAATCTGAAAACCAACATTGGAGGCAAAAATATTGCTACAAAGGTGAAGTTGTGTTTCATTGAAATACTAACACAAGTAAATGTAGTAGATGATTAACTTGTTGCTGGTATATGGTATGTTATATATGGTGGTGGTTTTTGATTTACAGTACAGAAGCTATAGAAAGAAGCTTTTTCTGATATATGATCTTTTGTCAGCCAAGTGTCTAAAGCAAAAATATTGGTAAAATGTGTTGAATTCTCTTTCAGCATTTCCAGTCATATACTAACACAACTAGTGCATGTATAACTTGGTGGTGGTGGTTTATGCGGTGATGGTTCTTTCTTTTTCTTTTTCTTTTTCTTTTTTTTGTGGCTTTTGATATTCCTTTTGGATTCCTTGGGCCCAAAAACAACTTGGAGTTTACTAATGGAGTTTCTATGTCAAAAACAGGCTGAGATATGACGAAATTTTCATTTCATGGCGAACATTTTGGATTTTCAAAATGGCCACTGTGCAAAAGCAAACATTGATTTTTATATTCCTCGTGTTATAAGCTTTTCAAAAATGTACTGGGTTGCTAATCTCCATAAATTTTGAATGAAAGCTCTTTTATTGACATAGTGACTGACTCTCATGCGAAGCAGAAAAATCAAATTCATCAAACCTGGCAAAGAACTTCTTCACCTCATTTATATTTATTGCTGAACCAGGGACACTAAAATCACTGGTCTCATAGCCAATTTTGAGATATTAGACACATTTTAGCTTTGTGGAAAAGAGTGGCAAGAACCGTGGGAGTTTTATTGCTTTCATACCTTTCCAAAGGTTCTTAATGTTTTTTTGGACATCTGTCCTTCAACCTTCTCCTTATATTTACCTTTAGCCTTTGTAATGATTGCTTTCAGCTCCTTTTGAGCGGCTTTAATTTGATCTTTATCTTTTTTTAATTATATCAGGACATGGTTAGGAAATGGTTCTTTCAAGTACACTGGTACTTCGAGTGGAATTGTTTACCTGTTGCTGTTCATGTCATTACTGTCAAAGATACTTTTTCAGAAATGTGTTAAAACTCATCTTATGGATTCTATGCTTCAGGAACAAAATGAATTATTTGTTTACTTTTAAAAGTGTTTCATAGTTTTAAGAGGTTTTAGAGTTTTTTTACTATCTTATGTCATTTTCTGTGTTTTTCTGTGTTGTTCTTTACTTCTTTCTTTTTTTCTTTTTTTTTAAATTTTCTTATTCTTATTTGAGGACCACAATGGAAATAAGGCTTGGACTTTTTGTGTTGTCCTCGAAATTTTACATGTACTGTTTAATGTGTTGTGTTTTTACGTTTTGCATCTTATGTACATGCAAAATTTCAAAATAAATCAAATCAAATCTTTGTCACTGCTGAGGAATGCAGCTTTTTTCCTATTAATAGCAGCTTTAACCTCCCCTGTTACCCAAGGTTTATTATTAGGGTAGATGTCCATATCATTACCTTTATCTAAAAACACAGCCCAGAGCACCCCCTTAAATAAGCGGTTGCTTCCGAACCACAGGAGAATATCTGGACGTAAGAGATATCAACTTTGCTTTGCAACAAACCTCTCCATAATGTCTGTATGAAGCAAGTCAATAGCTTTGTCGCCACTCGTAGGACATCATGATTTGTTTAAAAGAGGGGAGGGTGGCAGACAGAGAGAAATCATGTGCGACTCTGAGATGAGACAAACTATAAAAAATTTTGGATTCTCTGTGATAAAGAAACAATAAATGTAATCATTTTGTAGGTCACCAAATTTAAAAAAGCTTATGATGACACCCCTTTCGTATACAGTGAACTTTTATACATGAAGGCGACATAATAATGAGGAAGAGCAACTTTTTTTTCTTCTTTTGCTTATGTAATATCATTTATTGTTTCTGAGTCATCATGAAGAAATTGGAGGAGATGGATTGATTGATTGATTGATTGATTCATTCATGTGTTCACTCACTGTATTTTGGAGGGTATATGCCTAGGCTTTTCCAAAGCCTTGGAAAAATTATGAATGCGCACAGGGATGCTTGTGGCTGAGGGGTTAGAGCGCAGACTATATGCCGCAGAATGCGGTCCGCAGCGTTCCTACGTTCAAATCCCAACCTGGGTGATCTCTGCTGCATGTCTCTCCCTGTTTCCTGTCTGTCTCTACTAAAGGCTGAAAAATGCCCAAAAATATATTTAAGAAAAATCATGAAATAATCTGAGCATAGAAAAAAAGTGCATGGATTAAAATGACATTTGCCACTTCACCTGCAGCAAATGATAAATGACAAACTTGTCTCACAGACCATCAACAAGCTATCTCAAAATTGATCTTTTTTTCAATAATATTTTTGTGATCATTTTGACATCAAAATCTAAACGTTAACTTTTTTCATAGTATAAATTAATTACATGCAAATATTTTATTTTGTTGCAATTTTGACTTTTTCACTAGAAATCCTGACACAGTACTTCATAATTTTTAATTATTTGATCCTTCCTTCCTTATGTTTTTT
Organism: Chatrabus melanurus; assembly: GCA_900302635.1. Lineage (NCBI taxonomy): Eukaryota > Metazoa > Chordata > Actinopteri > Batrachoidiformes > Batrachoididae > Chatrabus > Chatrabus melanurus. Next base: position 10,315 of record OMMV01203338.1, read on the forward strand.
TTTTAACTCACCTGTACAGAAAGGGTTTTTTTTTAATGAACATAGAGCAAAATAACAGCATTTAATAAGATTAAAATGACAGCACGGTGACGTCACGGCGCGTCACTGTCGACGTGCGCTGTGTCGATAAAGTTTGTTTTGAAAGAAAGATGGCTGCGTGCACAGTGGAGTCGTGAGTGATCATCGGGTCGTTTTTAATGTATTAAAATTCTGTTTTTTTCATGTTAATCTGACGGACTGCCCGTTTAAACTCTTCCGGACGGTGAGGGCGAAATAAAGGGGCTGGAAATAGAAGCGTAAGTTCCCTCAAACAGAAGCTGTTTTAATCTTAGCTCTTTGTTTTTCATGTTTAAATCCAACAAAAGACAAAAGTGATTAAACATAAATTATTGTTCTTTTTGGTGTTGGTTAGTTATTGTTTTGTTCCTATAATAGAAACAGTTTGTTTGTTGTCTGGTGAAAAACAGCAGATTTTAAAGTATTTTTGATAGTTATTTATATTTTTGATGAATCTCTTTTTTATTTTTTTAATTTTTAAATAAGTATTTGGAAAGTGGCACAATTTTTGTATTTTTATATCTGTCCATTATGAAAATGGAGTTGAAAAGAAAAAAAATGTGCTTGTAGTGTAGAGTTTTAGTTTAATTCAAAACAATCACATTTACTATTTAGGAATTACAGTCATTTTTATACATACTGAATCCACTTTCATATGTAATTGGACAAACTGAATATAAGGATTAATTTTATTACAAATCGTCACATTTACAGCCAGTTTTCTTTCGACAAGTCAGGGGATGATACATGAACATTTACAAGCCGCTGAATGTCTTGGACTTCGTTTATATCAGTCATTAAGAAATGCAAATGCTACTGTAATCTGTAAATCTGTAATCGGTCTGGAGTAGACTGTTCTCAAAAACTGAGTGACCGTGCAAGATGGAGACTAGTGAGGGAAGCCACCAAGACCCCCAAACAACTCTGAAGGAGTTCTAAGTTACAGTGGCTGTCAGTGGAGAAACTGCACAGTGGAACTTTTGTCTGTTCCGTCACCAGTTATACAGCTTCATGGTAGATTAGTATGTAGAAGGATTTTCTTCAAAAGAAGACGTGAAATTTTAGTTGCAGTTTGCCAGGAGGCACATGGGAGACTCCATCATAGATTTAAGGCAGTTGCTATTGATACAGTACCATGTGCAAAACTGCGAATTGCTATTAGTACAGCACCCATTGTTACTTAAAGAACCCAACGTCATGGTTCATGCACAACCTTAAGCCTAACCCAGTCAGAGCGGTGGCTGTGCTGCTGAAATACACACTTAACTTATGTGCTTCCGCTCACAATCCTACATTCATCTATAGACTTCCCCCATTGCATGAATGGACTTCAGCCCCGCTTCTTTATCTGCTGCCCACAGTCTGGTCTTGGATTCCTGATTGTGGGAGGTAGGGGGTTTGAACCTGGTTCTCACACACAATTCAATTCAATTTATTTATATAGCTCCAAATCACAACATAGTCGCCCCAAGGCGCTTCACAAGGGTAAGGTCTAACCTTACCCACCCCCTGAGCAAGCACAATAGCAACAGTGGTAAGGAAAAACTCCCTGGATGTTTTATAAGTATAGGAAGAAACCTCTTCCTATACACACAGGGGGGATTGACTCTGTCACTGAGCCACACACATAGGGATGTTACACTCACTGACTTAACACTCAGCTCATTCTCAGATTTCACCCAGATCAGTAGGCCTGTGCAAAAAAATCACCTATTGAACCGCTTAAACCACAACCCTAACCTTAACATTAACCCTAACCTTAACTTCTGAAATTCATCAACTGCGGCCATGATGTCCCTCTTTAACTCGCAATAATCACAGCAGTTTCTTATTGGATGCTGTACTGTGAAAAAGGAATACTGTACCGTATAAATGCCACTTTGTAGATTTAATCTGATAGGTGATCCTTCTCTGTGCCACTCCACCATGAAGTTATGACTGGCATTGGTGGTGTCATTTAATTAATTAATCGGCTATTAAATTAATTGACAACTGTTTTTTTTTTATTTTTTATAATCGGTTAATCATTTTGATTAATTAAAAAAAAAAAAACCAAATTCTCTGATTTTAACTTTCAGCGGGGAAAATAAGTATTGAACGCGTCAACATTTTTCTCAGTACCGGTAAATATATTCCTGATGGGGCTGTTGACATGAAATTTTTGTCGGTTGTCGGTAACAACCCAAGTAATCCACACATACAAAGAAATCAAAACATATATGTCCATAAATTAAGTTATGTGTAATAAAGTGAAATGACACAGGGAATAAGTATTGAACACATGAAGAAAAGGAGCTGCAAAACGGCATGGAAAGCCAAGAAACCAGCTGAAATCTGTCAATATTTAGAAAGCAATCCTGCCCCCTATCAGTGCAAATTAATATCAGCTGGTTTAGTCCTAATTGATGGCCTATAAAAGGGTTTCACATAACAAAGGCATCACACAAGAAGCATCACATGATGGGTAAAAGCAAAGAGCTCTCTCAAGGCCTCTGCAACCTCGTTGTTGCAAAACATACTGATGCCACTGGTTATAGACGTA
>OMMV01203341.1:0-15200 GCA_900302635.1 Chatrabus melanurus
TTTGCTGCCAGTGGTACTGGTGCATTGCACAAAGTGGATGGAATAATGAAGACACCTCCAAATTCTTCAACGTCACCTCAAATCAACAGCTAGATGGTTGAAACTTGGCCACAATTGGGTGTTCCAACAGGACAATGATCCCAAACACACATCAAAACTGGTTGTGGCTTGGTATGTATGTATAATTTTGACCCTGCGTGGATTAGATCAAAATAAATTCAAACTTGTGCAGCCATTTCTTGTTTTTTGAAGTCATTCATGATGTATGCTGTACAATCATTCCACCCTGGCAAAAGAACAGTTCAATGAAATCATTAAAAGCCCAAAATTACCATGACATTCATGCCCATGATGAGTGTATGTAAACTTCTGACCACAACTGTATATTGCACCTACAATCGCCATTTTTTCCATTTTTCTGTTCATGCTCACACTTGGAACACGACCTGAGTTGAAATTCTATTGCCAAACTGACAATTGATACATGAAGTCATATAGTAAAATGAAACGCCTTTCTTGCAATATCTCCACAACCAAGATGATCTAACGCTCATATTGATCAGCAAATATCTTGCCATCATTTTTTTTTTTTTTTACAAATGGTCATAATGAAGTCATTAGAAACTCATAAAACGATCAAATGACGTTTTTGATATATCTTTCATGACATAAACATCTCAGTGTACAGAATGCACAGGGCATGCATCAGCCCTCTGATGGCTTTCATTTTTTTATTGCACCAAAATTAAACATTCAGGCTTCATTATGTGAAACGTTTTATGATTATGCAGTCAAAACAAATCTTTTCAAAATTCAGTCAGACAACTTATGTAGAACTTGATTTATTGCAACAGCAGCACATAATTTTGATAGTTTGGCGGCTCGGCTCTGATCACATCACTCTCCACAGATGCTGGAGTGGAGGCGGGGCTGAGCAGCAGCGGTGGCATTTTGCAGCAGGCAGCATTTGACAGGCAGAGAGGGAGATGGGAAAATTTTGCATCTTACATAGCCCGCCCAATTTAGAGGGAATTTTAGAGGATCACGTGACAATGTAGTAGGATGTGGTGATTATGTGAATGAAGCGTGTTAGTGTGTATGTAGCAAGCAGTTCGAGTTGTCTGCCAGAACTAGCTCACAAGTTCGCTTCATTTATCTGAATTAAATAAAAAGGTGGCAAAACAATAACACATAATTAAATCATCTGTCAGGGAGGTGATGATCTAGAGGTTTAAGTGGTGGGCTTAAGCCCAGAAGGTCCTCGGTTCGAATACCTGTCAGACTGGAAAATCACTAAGGGCCCTTGGGCAATGTCCTTAATCCCCAAGTTGCTCCCGGGGTGCAGATGAACGCTTCGCATGGCAGCACGCTGACCTCGGTGTGCGTGCGTGAATGTGAGGCATTGTTATAAAGCACTTTAAGCATCTGCTTCAGATGGAAAGGTGGTATAGAATTTTTTATTTATCATCACTTTTACGATAAACAGATGGCTGCAAGGACATTGACAAACAGCTGAATATCTCTTTTAGTCCATTTAAATCACTCATTCATGAATGGAAACCGTATGGTACTGTAGGTTTAATGTGTCTCGAGTAGGCTGTTCTCAAAAACAGAGTGACAGAGTGTAAGAAGGAAACTAGTGAGGAAAGCCACCAAGATAATGTGACAACTCCAAAGGAGCTATAGGCTTCACTGGCTGTGATCAGGCGAGACCGTAACTTTTGTCTGTTACTTCACTATTTACAGCATGATGGTTGACAGAGATGTGAAATTGAGACTAAATTCTCCCACATGTCTTCAGGTAAACTGTCACAACATTGTGAAAGACGGGCACAATGCAGCACAAGTGTCATTGCGAAAGTACAGCTGAAGCAGTTGTCATTTCTGCGCACACTTCATATAGGTGGCAAGTGTGATTGCACTCATTTGTGAACCCGTGGGCATTTTGGTCTAAAAATGACGTGTGTCCGGGTCCAGGGCCAATGCATTGGTGTCGTATCGCAGCAGAAACAGTTGCACCATAGACCACCAAAACCTGCTTTAAAGTTGAGCACAGACCTTTTCTGTTATTTATATGGTGCAATGTTCGGATTCACCTTACATAAGCAGGTTCACACTACATATACACTGTGCTTATACACAAAGAGATGCACATTCACGCATCGTAATACCACGACACTGAATCGAATACAAAATAAAAGTAAAAACTAAAGGCAAAATGGGCTGACCACAGTGTCCAGTGCAGAGGGGAGATGGGCTGACCACAGTGTCCAGTGCAGAGGGGAGATGGAGGAGATCAGGTGCTTGAATGAGGAGGAGGAGAGGTTGGGGGAAGAGGCACTTAAATGCTTCACGTCAGGAAGCTCTGGTGGATGACTCCTGTTCTCATAAATGATCCACTCACACGCTTTGACACTTTGGGCGCAGATACATTTCCTCTCCAGAAAGCGTGTCAGATGCTGGCAAACGCGCGTCGTAAAGAGAATAACGGAAGAAAATCTGACTGGTTACCTCCGCCAAGGAGGTTATGTTTTCAATGCCGTGGGTTTGTTGGGTTGCTTGTTTGACTGTGAACAGTTTCCTGTCTACAGTTTTTGAGAGCTCAACATAAATTTTTTATGATGGGTAGGTGATCACCCAAGGATGTTCCCTTTAAATTTTGGCAAGAATCTACACACTGATGATGTCACAAAAAAATGATCAAAATTATTTTAAAAAATCCCTATCTCTTATAATGACCAAAAATTTATAAAATAATATCTCTGTCAAAACTCATTGTATTTGAATGAGATTTGGTATGTAAATGCAGGACCAGACCCTAAACTATCAGAGCAGGTTTCATCCAGATCTGATCCAGATTAAGGATTTGGTGGCAATTTAAATTTAACATTAGAAATCCCATTTAACATGTTCAGATGTGTACATCTCAGTGACATCTCAACAGATCAGGATGAATCTTATCAAGCTTATGTAAGATGGTAATAGCTATAAGCAGGTAAAGTTCTATCCAGATCCGGAAACTCTTCTGGATCCAGTGGATCGAAATGTAAAAATTTCAGTTACCTGTATGTAAGACACTGTTGTTATGTATCTAATAGAGAAAGAAATGTCCAACCATGACCAAAATGTAGCTGGGAGAATGCTGATCAGTAACCTGTCAACGGATTTGAGCTATCTCCAATAGCTCAGCACTTGACTTGATGTCAGCACTTGTAGTATATTTCTAAAAGTTGTGTAATCCCTGCTGATGTCAGCATTTGTGGTTTATGTATAACTATAATGGAGAATACAAATAAATTAATAAATTAATTAAATATTAATAAATTAGAAATTAAAGGAGGAAAAGCTCATTTATCATAGCCAAATGATTTTGATGTCTGGTGGTTTGGATGTATAAATCATATATACCAATCAAAGTTATTTTTCATGTTCACTAATTGATTTTGCAGGTGACAAATGTTAAAACCTTGGCGGAGGTCTGCACTCCCTGATTGCTCTTGTTTAGTGTGTGTAATGCCCAAATCACACCCATGACAAAATACAACTTTGCACTCAGACTGCCTGCCTTGTAAATATCAAGGTGGAGTTGTTCTTGAGCTATGCGCTTTAGACCATGCACTATAAATCATCAAAATAGGCCTAATGCTTTTTTTCCCATAGCAGAATAGAATAGAATAGTAATCTTTATTGTCCACTCCTGTGGAAATTCATCTTTGGCCCCACAAACATATAACACACACAAACAAGACCCCATAGGTTAACAGACACATGACATGGGTCTGTCATAAAGGCTGATATCAGTAAAAACAATAAATAAGTAATATAAATAACTCAAACTATCAGTGGTTTAGTTGAAGTGGGGGAAAATGTTGCCTAGTATGAGAACCCCTGATTATGAATTACAAAAATAAGTCATTTATTTCGTAAAATAATGGAGGATGGTATAAAAGATTTCTTGAAAATATTTCTGGTTGCTGTGAGTACCCTGTATCTTCTTCCTGCGTGATAAAGTGGATGTGAGGGGTCCTGAACTATCTGTAAAGCTGTCCTCTTAGTCTGGGTCATGTACAGTTCCACCAGCTGCCTCTGGGGATACAGTATAATTTTACTGGCTGTATTGATCATTTTTGTGAGCTTGCTTTTGCTCCTAGCCCCTAGATTCTCGTACCAGCATGTAATGTAGTATGAGATTATACTTTCCAGCAGACTGGTGTAGACCATCCTCAGGACTCTTTTATTAACATCAAAGCTGTTGCGTTTCCTTAAAAGAACTATTCTTTGGGTTGCCTTCTTAAAACTATGGTGTGTTTGTTCAATAAAATTTAGACTGCAATCTAGGATACTTCCTAGATATTTAAAACTGCTAACAGTCTCAACATGTCGGCCCCCAGTTGTGAGCGGCTGATATGTAGGTTGCCCACCCCTAGCATTGACAACAAATTCTTTGGTCTTGGTAGAGTTTAGGAGCAGAGCACTCTCCTCACACCAAGTCACAAGGCGGTATATGTGCTCAAGGCAAGGCAATTTTATTTATATAGCACCATTCATACACAAGGCAAATCAAGGTGCTTTACAAGAGAAATACATTAAAATAAAACATTAAAGGAAATTATTAAAAACAAAAGCTAAAAACAGTGCAGAAAAATCCATTTAAAAAGCAAAGTAGGCCCTCTCCTGATCCCCATTTCCTCTGACCATTAGACCAACCAACGCCATGTCATCAGCATATTTAAGCAGGTTAAAATGACTATCACAGATCTGCATTTCATTTACATACATGGAGAACAATGCCGGAGATAAAACACAGTATTTAAAATAACCTCAAGAGACATGATACCCTGTACAGAGACTCTTTGAGGGCGATCATTTAAAAAGTCCTTTATCCATAATACAATGTACCCATTAGTGTCAGGTTTTGACAGACGGTTTAAAAGAATGTCAGTCCTGACAGGGTTAAAAGCTGAACTAAAATCAATAAATAAAATTCTGGCATCAGCCTCAGGGTGTCGGATATGCTCGTGACAGTTAAAGTTTAAAAATATGTTGTTTTCACATACGAAACTTCCTGATAGCAACAAATAACCCAAAGTACAACTGATAAAAGTAATTTGCTATTTTTCTTAGTGCTGCAATTGCTGCTAATTATAATAAATATGATTAAAATCAGACTAAATAATTGAGCTGTTTTTTTTATAAATTCAGTGCTATGTAACAATGGTTTAACACTTTAAAACAATGCAAATTTTTGATAATAGGTGAAAAGCTTGGATTATGCAAATTAGGCACTGTTCCAATACCTGGATTTTGTTAGGCTTTTGCTATATCTTTATTAGGGGGTTTCTGAGGTGAATGGTGATAAAATCCATTATTTTGCAATTTGTGGTGGGTTGACCCCATTTTGGCATAAATTGACTGCATTATATTGCTCAATGGTTAACATAGGAAAAAACATTCATTCAAAATATCACTATTAAATGAAATTATTTCCCCCTGTATCTTAAGTATTTTATGCTAATTGGTCAGTATGTAAATGATTTTGTGGTTCTGTGCTGTGCAGGGTACCATGGTGGCAACTTCTGACCTGAAATATCGTGCAAAGAAGATTCTAGATACCAAATATACATCATTTGTATAGGTTACCATGATTTTGCTGTATTTTATGGGTGCAAACCTTCAAAGGGTATGTACAGAGGGGTTAGAATTGTTCAATTGAGCAAAATTCAGCATATTCCCACTCAGATGGTCCATGTCCATATTTCGGGGGGGGTGTAATTCCCAATAAAATCCATTTTTGCTAAATAACACCACCCCCCCTACTATGGCCCTCCCCCTAAGACCATCTGGGCCAGATGCTTTGTAAGAGCTAACCCTAGCAAGACAGCCAGCTATCCCCTGCTCAGTGAGAGTGATGGTACGGCAGACAGAGCTACATACTTGGTCAGAACTGACCCCATATGTGGTTTTATCAAACCTACGATAAAACTGATGAAGTTTATTTGCAAATGAAACAGTATTGCTGAGTGGACAGTATTGCTTCCTAGCCTCTCTACCCATCATATTATTAAGACTGTTCCATGCCTTACGGGCATCTGCTGTAACAAACTGACTCTCCATTTTATCTTTATGTTGTTGCCTGGATTTTTTTTTTTAATAATCCCTCTCAATTCCAGTCTTTTTTTTTCTTTAAAAATGCTCATGTTTCCTTGAGCAAAAGCAGCCCTTTTCTCACAGAGACATTTCTTCATTTCATGAGAGACCCAAACCTTGTTATTGGGGTATATCTTAACAGTTTTTGTTGTAACCACATTATTCTCACAAAATATAATGTAAGATGTTATTTTCTCTGTTAACTCGTTTGCATTTGCACAATTATCAAAGAAAATGCCCCAGTCTATCAGTCGACCTTTAATGTGGTTACATTGTACAAATAATTCTCAACTGCTGTTGGGGCTGCGCCTATAATAAAATCAGAATATGAGTCACTTCCATAACACACTGATTGATTGTATCAGTACAGTACTTAACATTACAGAGCTCATACTGCAGCCTAATTTCTCAACCAGTCTGTGATTGTTGAGGTTTTTATCTCATCACTTCATTTCTCTTCCTCAGGCTTCCCTCCCAGGACTCAGCCTCACTCCTCAGCAGGAACAGTGGGGTCATTCAGGTGCCCGGGAGGTCACGGAGGGCGTGGAGCTGGATGTATGAGGCTTCATGGGCCTGAAGGACCATGTGGAAGATGGGACAGGCAACATCCTCAGTCTGGGGCTGGATCTGGACTACCTCCATGTGGAAGGTGCTGAGAGACAGGCTGGTCTGAGCATAGCAAAAGGAGCGGGGCCAATAGGAGCCTCACAAGCTGGAGATGTGGTTTTGGCGGCCAGGGGCAACAGTGGCAGCAGTAACTGTGGCGGCAGCAGTAACTGTGGCAGCAGCAGCAGCACCAGCTGTAACAGCAGCAGTCATTGCAGTGTGTTCTCTGAGGAGAGCGCTGTCTCAGACAGTGAAGATGAACAGGGCCAGAATGGTTTTGGTTCTGAATCCCAAAACCTTCAAGGGGATCAGCCTCACCCACATCCTCAAGGCTCCTCCCCAGTCTGCCATGCTGCCAGGCTGGACATGGCACCACACAGTTCCCCTGGAAGACCCCAGCATCAACAAACAGTCATGGATCCTGTCTCAGACTCCCGCAGCAAGGTGGAGTTTGCTCTTAAACTAGGTTACACTGAAGAGCTGGTGCTGCTGGTGCTGAGGAAACTGGGCCCAGACGCACTCATCAACGACATCCTGGGAGAGCTGGTCAAGATGGGAACCAAAACAGAGACGGAGCCGCAAGGAGGAGGGGATGGAGGAGGCTTGGCTCTCTCTTTGTCTCCCTCTTCCTTTTTGGCCTACTCCTCCTCTTCCTCCTCCTCCTCCTCTTCCCTGGACTCCTGCCGGCTACTGTGTCTATCTCAGCCCCAGGAGGACCGAGACAACCTGAGACCTGTTGTGGTGGATGGAAGCAACGTAGCTATGAGGTGAGGAAGAAACAACAGGTAACATTTTATTGACACAGTAAGTGTGGTACTGCTGCACTACGTGACAAAATCCCAACACTGTAGAGCTGTAGCTGATCCTCGAATCCACTTAATGGTCTACAGACAACGTCATGCAATGTGTTTAGAAATGTGTTAAACACCAGAGCTGAGAGCTTTGCACATTGTTTGCAGACTGCACTGTCCTTACACAGTAATAACAGTTTAGCGCACTGAAATGACGACTGGTTGAAAACGTCACTCGTTCAGCTACCTTGAGAATTCCCATTTCCAATATGGCTCAAAAGGAAAAGTAAAGGCTCATTTATGCTCCATTTATGTACACAAATCTTTACACGTTTCAAACGATGTAACCGTCACTGCCCACATACTTCCATTCGTCCATTATGTTGGCACAGAGGTTAAGCAATACATCCACTAGAGGGCACTGCACAGCGTTAAAAGTCTCAAACAAGTGTGTTGGCAGCGGTGTAGATGGAGGTAATCGGTGAGGCCATTAACCCCTTGTAGACGACTGTCGCGAATTTGCGACAGTCGTCTACAAGACAATCTCCACTTAAATAACCATCTGCTTGAAAGCAAAAACACATATAATTAATTTTTTTAGATAATTGGAAATAAATTTAGGCAGTAAGGGGTTAAATATTTCATGACAAGATTATATTTATGAAACTCTTGTTAAAATTTTCCACCAATGTTAAATATCTTTGTCGTGTCCCTTTGCCTAGGGTTGCGTGTCACTTGAACTATTGGCTACATTACCCCCTCCATTTCCAGTGGTGTCCCTCTGTTCTGCCCCCTCTTCAGCTGAATGTCCAAGACACATGGTCATCGGTCTGATGACATGATTACCAAATTGATCATCGACCTTTGACCTAGGGTGCTCTCGTACCAAGTGCACTTAGGAACACTCTTGTGCTCAAACAAGATGTTTGTTATGGACAATCCATGACCAGCACAGAAGTCCACACCACTCGGGTTCAGATCAGAGGAGCCGTTCCTCCCAGTCACTCCCCTCCAATTTTATCCATCATTGCCAACGTGAGCATTGAAGTCCCCCAGCAGAACTATAGGGTCCCCAGCAGGAACCTTTTCCAGGATCCCACCTAGAGTCTCCAAGAAGGCTGGGTACTCTGAACTGCTGTTTGGTGCATGTGCACAAACAGTCAGATTCCTCTCTGCAACACAAAGTCGCATTGAGGCAGCCCTCTCATTCACTGGGGAAAACTTCAAAATAACAACGCTCAGCTGGGGTATCACCACACTCACTCAGGGCCTCTCACCCTGGATAACTCCAGAGAATGAGAGAGTCCAGCCCCTCTCCAGGAGTTTGGTTCCAGAGCCCATACTGTGTGTGGTGAGCTGAACTATTTGTAGTTGATCGTACTCAGCCTTCTGTACCAGCTCAGAGTCCTTCTCCACCAAAGAGGCGATGTTCCACATTCCAAGAGTCAAGTACCACAACTGAGTGTCAGTCTGTGTGGGCTTACGCCCATGTCCACTGCCCAACAGCACACCAGGCCCTTCCTTCTCTCCCTGTGGGTGGTGAGTTCACATCAAGGCAATACCTTGTTGTTTATTCAGGCTGAGCCTGACTAAGCCCCATGGGTATATGTCTGTCTCCTCACCTGGGACCAGTTTGCCAAGGGAGGCCCTACCAGGAGCCAATGCTCCAGACAACACAGCTCCTAGGATCACTGGAACCCACAAACCCCTCCAACACGATAAGGTGTTGATTCAGGGAGTAGTCACAGACATTGGCATTATAAATATACCTGAAATTTTTCATAAACATCCATGTATGCAATATTTCCTGTGAAATTATGAAATTGTCCAAAAAAAAAAAAAAATCCTATAATCTACTTTCAGCTTCTCCCAATTTGAACTTGGGGTCACCACAGCAGATCCCACATGGATCTGCATGTAGATTTGGCACAAGTTTAACTCCAGATGCCCTTCCTGGCACAACTCCACATTAAATGGAGAATGGGCAGGGGTGGCCTCAAACCAGGAACCTTCCGCACTGAAAGCAGTTGCACTAACTGCTAGGCCACCACGCTGCCTATCTTGCAATATTAAATAAAGGAGGTCAGTAATTCCTGAATCTGCTGCTGGATCGGGATCCAATATTAAATCATTCTTCCTTGGCCCATGCTCCACCCTTCCACCAAGTTTCATGAAATTAGTCTGGAAGTTTGCTGTATGCGTAATCCTGCTGTTAGACTGACAGACATACACACAAACCAACAAATGATAATGAATCGTGAAGCAAGTAATAAAAATGAGTGAACCTGCAAGCCCAAGCCATGACATTACTTCTGCTTCCCTTCACAGTTCTCACAATGTGTTTAACAGAGGAGCTTGTTTGTTGTGTCGAAATGGTGGAACAAGCTACCAGTTGCTGCGAGAGTGGAGACATCCCTCTCTGCCTTTAAGAAGCTCGTGAAGACTCTCCTTTTCCGAGAGTACTTCCCTTCATAACTATCTAACCTCCACTCACCCACACTGTCCTGTAACCTGGTTATACTAACACTCTACACCTCGCTTACTCTGTTTTCCTGCATTTCTGTAAGCTTGTTTATGTCCTCTTCTGTAAGTCGCTTTGGATAAAAGCGTCTGCCAAGTGCAATGTAATGTAATGTAATGTAATGGATCAGAGGTAGATCCTTTCTTTCTCCACACTTTGGCCTTTCCATTAGTTTTGTAGAGTTTAGTCATGGTCTCATCTCTCCATAAAACTGTTTCAGAACCACAGTGTTGTCTTCATGTTTGCTTATCTTTTTTTAACAACTTAAATTTATAAAGCACTTTTCAAAATGCTCAAGGACACTTAAGACAAAGGGGCATCTAATTAGAGACCGTGGGCCTTAGTGAACAGGTAAAACTTCAGATAATTCTTGAAAGTGCCCAGAGAAGAAGCATTACAGATCACAGATGGAAGGGCGTTCCAGGGTGCGGGGCCTCCCGTACTAAAGGTTCTGTCCCTAAATGTTCACAGTCTGGTGTGGGGGATGGAGAGCAGACCCTTGTCTGTGGATCACAGAATCTGGGATGGGGTGTAAGGATGGAGAAGGTTCAATAGATACTGAGGAGCAAGGTCATGGAGGGATTTATAGGCAAGGAGGAGGGTTTTATAGGTGATTCTGAGCTTAACAGGAAGCCAGGTTAATGTGGGTGGTAGTGATGTGCTGCCAGGTTCTTAGTACAAGTGAGGACTTTACCAGCTGAGTTCTGCACATACTGGAGACTGTCCAGGGCATTGGAGGGTAGACCAAACAGAACACCACTGCAATAATCCAGGTGATGACAAAGGCATGGTTGAGGGTCTCAGCCACAGACGAAGTGAGGGCTGGAGTCTGGAGATGTTTCTGAGAAGGTAAAAGGCAGATTTGGTGATGATTCTATGTGAGAGTGGAATGAGAAGGTGGAGTTCAAAATGACCCCCAAGTTGTGGACCTCCGGGGATGGGGTAATGGAACAAGGAGACGCTGTCCAACCTTCTGGAGAAGTGACACAGGAGCCACAACCATGAGCTCCATTTTGTTGCTATTTTGCTTTAGTAAGGTGGATGACATCCAGGTTTTTATCTGGTGGAGGCAATTGACAAGTGGCATAGGGGGGGGAGCTGAGTGGAAGGTTTGGTGCTGATATACAACTGTGTATCATCTGTATAACAATGAAAACTGAGCACATGGTGGTGAATGATCTGGCCAAGGGGGAGCAACTACATGCTGAAAAACAGGGGCACAAGCATAGAGCCTTGAGGCACACCTTGGCTCAATATCATTTCACTGATATTTTCAAATTGTGTTTACTTCCTAAAAAAGAAAACTAGCAATTTCAGCTGCATAATCACATAAAGTGAAAAACAACAAAGGTCCGCAATATTCAGCTTTGATCTTGTTTAGGTTCATGCCACCAGATGACCCGCTTGGACGTCACGGACCCAGTTTGGAGAACTTCCTGAGGAAAAAGTCTGTTATTCCGGAACACAGGAAGCAGCCATGCCCTTATGGTAATAAACACAGACATCTTGTGCTCTTGTCAGTATTTTAAATGCTTGAAAGAAACATGTTGATATGGCAATGTGATAATTTTGTATTATTTGATCTCCCAAATTGTTTCAGCAGGTCATATTTTGTGCACTCACTGATTTAAAAAAATCAGTCTATCTGGTAATGTTTAACTATTTAACTGTTAAACTATTTTGCTTCTTTTGACACATTCAGATTTGGAGTTGCTCTGATGATTTGGGACATTATCTTACTGGTTGTGTAGCCCAGTGATCAACAACCCCAAATCAGAAAAGGTTGGAATGGTATAGAGAATGCAAATTTAAAAAAAACCCACAGTGATTCTTGCATTTACTTTGAATTCTATTTCATTGCAGACAGTATGAACCCAAGATATTTCATGTGGTCAACATAAGTTGTGATGCCAAACCATTTACCACATTGTAAGGTTGCTGTTCCTTCTCACAACACTTAAAAGACGTTTTGGCATTGAGGATACATGCGATGAAGTGTTTCAGGTTTTATTTTGTCCCATTCTTCCTGCAAACACGTTTTAAGGTGTGCAGCAGTACGGGGTCGTGGTTGTTGCATTTTCTTTGTTTCAAATTTCTCCACACATTCTCTATTGGGGACAGGTCAGGACTGCAGGCAGACAGGCCAGTCCAGAAAGCATACCATCTTCTTCCACAGCCATGCCTTTGTAATGTGTACAGAATGTGGTTTTGCATTGTCTTGCTGAAAAATGCATGGAACATCCCTGGCAATGATGTCATCTTAACGGCAGCATATGTTGCTCTAAAATCTCAATGTACTTTTCTGCATTAACGCTGCCATCACAGAAGTGTAAATTACCTTTGCCAAGGGCACTGACACAACCCCATACCATGACAAACCCTGGCTTTTGGACTTGTTGATAACAGTCTGGATGGTCCTTTTCATCTTTGGTCTGGAGCACATGCTGTCTATTTCTTCCAAAAAAAGATCTGGAATACTAATTCATCTAACCACAATACACATTTCCACTGTGTGATGGTCCTACTCAGATGCATTCGAGCCCAGAGAAGTCGACACCACTTCTGGACAAGGTCAACATAAGGCTTCTTTTTTTGTACAGTAAAGATTTAAGTGGCATTTGTGAATGTAATTAACAGACATCACAGTCTTTAAAGTGCCAACTTTGTGAACACTGATGGCAAATTTGTTGTTGCTTCTGAAAAGATTTACTTAAATTTCAGCAGATTGTCTTGTGTCCAAGGTCCCACAAACCCAGAGAGAAGATGCAAAGTCTACACAGAAAGGAACTGGGCACGGGTGGATTTGAACCCTAGACCTTCTTGCTGTGAGGCAAGAGTGTTAATCACTGAGCTGCCATAAAACCCAGTGAATTGGGAGCATTTGTAAGGAAGGAAAGTCTCATTGACCTTGACTTTGCAGATGATGATGTGATCTTTCTTGAGAATCAATGGATGTGCACTGTAAAAAAAAAAAAAAAAAAATCCCTGTTAATTTACATTAAACTACTGGCAGCTACAGTTGCCAGCTTTATACTGTTATTCTACAGTGTTACTCTACTGTTATTCTACAGTGCTACTATACTGTTATTCTACAGTATGCCTACTGTAACATACAACAGCTTCTTACTGTAAAAAGATTATTGTACTGTCCCACTGTTAATTTGCAGTAAGCAGCTGTGGTTGCCAGAATAATTCTCTAAAAATACAGTAAAATAATGTAAATGCCTTCACCCCATTCAGTGAGCTAATTCCATTTTGCTCGAGGTGACCACAGGAGGTTCAGGATCCACATGTTGATGTGGCTTTTCTAATGCAACTCCAGCTGTACAAGGAGAATGGGGCCTGGCTGGTTGTGAATTAGAGATTTTCTGTTTGGGAGGCAAGTGCACTATCTGTGTGCACCATGCAATGCACTGATGCATTGGTAAGATTTACTAATCTATTATAGCCTAATCAATTCTAAACACAGAATTGAGTAGGCTATATTAGTAGGCTAAAAAAGATGAGTTAAGATGACCAATATATTCATGCTTTGCCGTTTGAATAAAGAGACCAAAAGACCCTTGTAATATGATATGAATTTGTTACATTTTCAGGTTATTTCCCAATGTGCATGGTGGGACGTGCAGTTAGTGCAGTTGCATCCCAAACAGAATGTCCATAGTTCAAAGCCAAGCAGGCCCCATTGTCCTTGTACATTTGGAGTTACATAAGAACCCAAATCAACATCTGGATCCCAAACCTCATGTGGTAACCTCAAGCAAAATGGAAGCTCAATTAAACGAGGTACATTGTTTTACTGTATTTTGTACAGAATTATTCTGGTAACCACATCTCCTTACTGTAATTTAACAGTGAGACAGTACAGTAATCTTTTTTACAGTAATAAGCAGTTGTATGTTACAGTAGGAACACTGTAGAATAACATTATATAGCTGGCAACTGTAGCTGCCAGTAGTTTACTGTAAATTTACAGGGACATTTTTTACAGTGTGGGTTTGAGCTCTCTGGAAGCAGGGTGAGAATCCACAGTGTCTTAGTCTGTCTTTGTTAAAGACCAATCCCAAACCTCCGGACGTCCAAAATGAAGCCTACTCTGAAGAAAAAAATATTGCAGTTCCTTGAATGGCTACTTGAGGCTGGCTCCAAAAGCAAGCACATTGCCATAGAAGCCCATGATAAAGTGTCCGACTTTAGAGGAGAAATAAACATGTTTACAGCCTGGTACAAAAAAACAGTTTTGGTCTTTTTGGTTAGTTTCCCCTCCATGACAACTGTATGGGGGTGAATTTTTTTTCATAACTCATTAGTTTAAGATGTTTTGAGCCATGAAGTTATGCATAATTAGGGGTGTGATTGCTTTGATTGACAGCTAGTATGAGCTACTGTGAGCCGAGTTCAGAACTCTGCAAGCAGACACCGATAGTCGTGGAGGACCGTGTCTTTCCTTTCTGAGCATTTTATGACAAACATCTGTGATAATATGTCATTTTGTGCGGTTAATTGTACGAGTAGATCATCTAAGGAGTCTGTGCTCCAGTAGTTCCATCGAGAGAAATGTTTGTGTTATTTAATTTTGTATGTTAGCATATTTAACAGCTATCAGAGGCTTGATGACGTTAGGACCAGTCCATGAATACTGAGGAAATAAGCCAGTCATCATTTTTAATGCCCACACCAAAGCCACCAATTATGAAAAAAAACCACATTGTAAAAAAAATTTGTAATATAACAGAATTTTACTGTTTATTTTACAGATTTTGTCTGTATTTTTAAAATACCATTTAATTCACAAAAAGAGACTGTGATTTTACATGTCAAATGTAAAATAACATGAAATCACTGTAACTGTGAAAACACACAATATTCCTGTTCTTTTACAAAAAAACCTATTAGAAATACATATATTTATTGTTAAAATACGTTCACAAATATATCGTAATTTCACAAATATTTGTCTGTTATTTAAGGGAATAAACTGTAAAATTCAACTTAAAAACTCTAAAAAAAGTAAAAAATAATTTAAAGTTACTGAGAAATTAAAAGTAAAATAACTATTTAATTTGTAATTTTACTATAATTTCTTTGTTAATTGACTAATGTTTTCATTGAGAATAACTACAATTGGGCGCAGC
>OMMV01203345.1:0-24654 GCA_900302635.1 Chatrabus melanurus
TCATTATCCCGCGTGTTCAAAACAACAGTCCGGTGACGGAAAATGCCGAACGCTCGAGGTCAGCCTCATTAGCGTAATGAAGATGGCGACTTACAGAGCGGAGCACGATTCTTCGTCGGCTTCTGATATTTCGGACGTTCAGGTATGTTATAATCGATTGACATTTCATAACCCAACCGTAGAACAAACTTTAGTGGATATTGTATGTATATATTGTATTGTAACTGTAAAGTAGGTCAGACCACGACCCCGCGGTAGTCTCGCGATATTGTTGTCGTTCAACTCGGCTAACTTCGGCCTCGTTAAATGCGGGACATATTTTAAGAATTGGCAACTGTAAAAGTATGATTATCTATGTATATCGCACCGTTAGCGTATGCTCTGGACCTGAAATGGTAGAAGACTATTATTATAGGTCAGATGAAAGACTTTTAAATAATTGGAATTAGTGCAGTTAGTACCTTTAAATATTTGAAGTTAGTGATAGCTTTTGGTTACAGGGAAATTAAATAAGTTAACGCAAAACTTGAAATTTTAAGTAAAATGAACTTGGTTAAATTGTGTTAAATCAACTTAAATGAACATAATTTCTTAAAAAAGATTTAAACATGTACACTGAAAAAACTGAATTGCTGGACCAATTGTAAAAAGTGCTTCAGGTAACACTCCAATGAATTAGGTTGATCCAAATTAATATTTATGCCAACTAACTTAATTTAGACAAACTTAATTCATTTGAATGTTACTAATCGAAGCCATTTCTTTAGGTTTTCTCTTTTTTCATTGTAGCACTATGACATGAAGAAACAGGCAGGTATTAAATCTGGGATCTTCTGGTTTGTGAACAACCCACTCTACCAACCAAGCCATAGGCACAGATATTGCTGTGCTAATATATATTTCAACTGACAAAGACTGACCCTTAACCCTCATCAGTAGAGCTGGGGTCCAAGCAGACCCCAGGTGTATATTTTTTATATATTTTCTGAACCATTATGCTTATTCAGCTGAAATTTTATGTAATTGTCACCTATACAGTTGTTTGCAACTTCAGTTATTTTGATTCAGTTTGATTAAATACTGTGGGCTCCGTAATATTTTTTCTTATGGGGTCCGCTTGGACCCCAGTTTGATATAATGGTATCTGGCTGGACTCCATAGTAAAATTTTGAGCCTTGTGTCAATTTTTCATGACTACTGAACTCGCAGAATAGTCTTTATTCAGGATATTTGCATCAGATCAACTGCAGGGAGTCGGGGTAGGTATTGAATTTTTGTACTGAAGAGTTGTGTTCGAAAAAAAGAAAAAAATTCTCAAAATCTTTCAAAATGAAATGTCGTTTATCAGCCAGATACTCAAAAGTCTCTTTTCAAAATAGTTGCAAATCGACCATGTCTAGTTATGTTACAGAGACTGCAACATAGGACTGCAAGACTGGAATAAATAAAAAACATGTTAACAGTATTAAAGAAGTTCTTGTGGGGTCCGCATGAACCCTAGGTGTACAGATTAGTAAGTTTCACAACGTGTACTGATACGGGTTAAACAAGTTCTTTCAATATTATTCTCCTTTTTTGGTTTACAGCCAAAAATATATAAGTTAAATTAGTCAGTATTTTTAACTTAGCTGCAATCAAAATTTATATGTAACACTACTTCAAATATTTAAGTTCTAATAACTTATTTTGAGTACATAAAGTTAACAAATTTGAAGTGATCAATTATATCAATTTTTTGAGTTCTATCAACTTGTTTGGGTTTACGGAACTTTTTCTTTCTTTTGTATGAAGCATTACAGATCAGTTAAGCTGGGAAACACGAGTGTATTATGTGCAAGTTCCTAAAAACACAGTCTTTCTTTTACTAGCATTTACATTTATAAAATGTGATATTTTAACAAGCATGCTAGAAATATCTATATTTTTACTTCCAACAAGGAGGTCATTTTTTCATCAATATATCTGTTGGTTTGTTTGTTTTTCACCAGAAAGGTGGAGTATGTTCCAAGGGGGAACACGTTAAATTTTGGTGTGGATACAGATCTGGGGCTGGATCCAGGAATTATTTTGATTTTAGATTTTTTGCTGTCATCAGCATTGCAAGATACATTGAAAAAGAAAATTGTTGGACCAATGTAATAAAGTGCTTCTGTTGGTAACACTCGAATGAATTAAGTTGGTCCAAATTAACTTAACTAATATTTGAGAGAACTGTTGGATCAACGGCTTCAACTAGTAACACTCAAATGAATTCGATTGATCCAGTAATATTTATGTCAAGTTGCTAATTAGGACAAATGTAGTTCCTGTGAATGTTACCAATTGAAGCATTTTAATTAAGTTTTTTCTTTTTTCAGTGTTGGGCATTTTTTTCTTTTAGAATTTTCATCAAATCCAGAGGAAATAAGGCATAGACCTCAATTAAAAAAACATACATATATGGTGGGTTAGGACGGAGTTAATTTTGTTGAAGGTCATGTTGCACCTTGATGGAGGAATGTATTCTACTGAGTACCCTGCTAGTTCAAAATTAATTTTAGCAGCTGAGATTCCTGGGGAGGTTGTGGTAACATTCCTGGCAGCAAACCTAAAAGATAAAGTCACTTCCTCTCTGTCCTCCAGTCAACAACATTCTCTCTCTCTCTCGAAGTGTGTGTGTGTGTGTGTGTGGGGGGGGGGGGGGTGTTCAGCATTCTAGAATCATTGAGGGTTAGGGTCAGTTACCAAATACGTCCATGGAACTGCTTGATTATTTTTACCTGACACAGGAAAAGAGCCCACTCTGGTCTAGTTAACTCTACACTGCAGTGAAAAAGTTTGTGACCCCTTGAGCTTTTACACATTTTTTGGACCATCTATTTAAAAAAATAAAAAAATAAAAATAATAAAATTCCAGGTTTCTTTTTCTTCTGTACAGCTCCCCCTGGACAGGACACCAGTCCAGAGGAGGTTACTTCCTCAGCCAAGGCTGGAACGCATTTACAGCTGGTTGAACTGGGAGTCTGGGACAATGCAGATGAAGTGTCTTGTCCAAGGACACAGACAGATAGCATGACTGAGAATCAACCCCACTTCTATAGATTAGTAGCCCAACTTCTACCCTACTGAGCTCCCTGCTCCGCACAGAAAAGGATTTTATTAAAATGAAGATGTGACATTTCAGCTGCAGTTTGTCAGAAGGCACATGGGAGGCTCGAGCCTGGAATTGATCCGTTTGCTTGTCCAAGACATATTCAGTGACTTCGGAACATTCATGTATCCACCCCCTGAGTTGTCTAAAGAAAACTGGCTGTAAAAACGATGATCTGTATTCACAATAATCCTTATATTTTGTTTTTCTAACTACTGAAAATGGAGGGACTGCATATAAAAATGGCCGTAACTATAAAATGGTTCATGTGATATTTTTGTTAAAGCCCTTTAATAAACAAGATTTTCTTGTTTATTAAAGGGCTAATCAAATGGGTTAATCAAAATTATGTCTCTGTCCAAACACTTATGCACCTGACTGTGCATGTAGCTTGAAATGATCTTATTTGCCAGTTTCTTTTATTTCCACAGCCTAGCTGCTTATATTTCAGCAACAGCAGTAACCCTATGAGCCTTTGACTTGAAGAGAGTGCCAGGAAGGATGTTGGCGAAAGACAAAAATAAAGAGACATGCAAATGGGGCAGAATCAAACAAAATCAACAAGAAGACGGAAGACACGCTGCATTGAAACCAGCGCGTACTTGGCAGTTAGCCATTGTTCTAATGAGCACCCATTAGGAAATGGACTGATGCCCTCTTAGAGAACGTCTATCAGTTTCCTGAGGCCTGTCGGCTCCTTTGAAGAAAGGAGCTGCTGGGAGGTCGCGTGTGCCAATGGGTCGCCAAGGTGACGGGACATCTCGGCAGGAAAAACAAGAAGAGATCTAAAGGAATAATTCTGATTGTACGCCTCGCTAACATGCACAGCAATAAAAATCGACATGCTTTTGGCATATAAGTGATTTTCTGTCACCATTCCCTCATCCACGCAAACCTCTTCAGCTTAAAATCAGTGGGACATTTTCAAACACATCTGCTGTGGACATAAGTTTACATACACCTTTGGATAAAAACACTGAAACTCAATTTTCCTCTCCTGTACATATTCCATGGTACCAAGCAATACGTTGTAATTTAGAATGTCTACTTTATAAACTTAATTAAAAATAATAGTTACAAGATATTGAAATATTTCAGCTTTCCTTCACAATCTCACGTTTTCACTGGATCAGATGAATGCCCATTTAAACAGTATGGAAACAACTTCAGAAAAAAAACGGAAACTGTTGGAATTAGTACTTTTAAAAAGTATTTAGTATAATCTCCTATTATATTAGCGCAGCGGACTCTGTCTGTATGTCTGTCTGTCTCTCCGGAGCGTCACACAAAAACTGTGGGAAGCTGACTTTTGCACCTCGACATGCTTATGCATTTTGACCTAAAGACGAACCTCGCAAAAACTGCGAGTCAATACGACCATTATTTGCTGAGAAATTTCTGATTTTGTGTTAAAATGAACTGAAAAATGACGGTTGCTTGGTCCAAATTGACAATGCATAACAACATCATCACATCAACTGAAGAGATATCAGATCCACTGAAGAGATACCTGACACAAAGAGCCTGCCATATTTACAGTACTTATCAAAAATGCTTCAACAATTCTTCAGTTAAGGTAAGTCAAGTTTGACCTAAAAATGTATCATATTGTGTCAACCTAAAATTGTCCCTTTCTCTACCACCTTAAATGTTATAATTCTCTAACCCCAAAAAGTGCACACTTCTAAACTTTATTCTGATTAATTCTTGACAATAATAATTGACCCTCTATACATAAATTCAGCCATGATTATGTGATATATGTAGCCAGGTTTTGAACTGAATACCCCTCAAGAGTGCATTTCAATTTGACACCTAAATTAACTTATATAAGTATGTCATGTACACCAAAAATACACTCTATACACACCTGATCGGAAATCCTCCACATTTTCAGACACTGCACCATATCTAGAACCCGTGGAATTCCACAGGCAAAGTGCTAGCTCAGGATTAATTGGGCTCAGGTCTGGGAGGATATGCCTATGCTGCGTGTTGCCGCCACCACACCACGGAACCACCCCAGGTCCTGGATAGCAACCACCCAGATAGACAACTGGTCCAAATGGATATTCTCCAAAAATATATAAAGCTTGAGGCCATGTAGACATTACACTCTGCCAGCCCCGAACAAAGGCATTACTCAAAAACGGACATAAAAAAGCTAGACAACTGGTCAACAGCCTTTTTGGTCAGGGGGATGGAGCGGTCGGTCTCTTAAAAGTGGATAATGTCACATTTCTATCTGATCCATCCAAGTCTTTCATCAGTTCCTTGGTTGTGTTCCTGAGGTTTTGTTGGATCTTTAGAACAAAAGTTTGTTAATTCCTGGGGATTAATTGTAACCTCTTTCCTCAATGGAGGGAGGTGATGGTCTAGAGGTTCAAACAGTGGGCTTGCGCCCAGAGGATCCTCCATTCAAATCCCTGTCAGACTGGAAAATCACTAAGGGCCCTTGGGCAAGGTCCTCAATCCCCAAGTTGCTCCCGGTGTGCGGTTGAGCGCTTTGCATGGCAGCACCCTGACATCGGTGTGTGTGTGTGTGTGAATGGGTGAATGTGAGGTATCATTGTAAAGCGCTTTGAGCATGTGTTTCAGATGGAAGAAAGTGTTATGTAAATGCAGTCCATTCTGTCCATAATGTAAAATCTGTATGGTCCCAAGTTTCTTATATTTTTGAATAATAGACTTTTCAAGCTGGTTTTTAAGCAGGAACCAGACTTGGTAAGACCCAAATCTGTGCTCTGGATCACTTAGATTAACTCTTTAGATCAGTGATTCCCAAAATGTGGGCCATGGACCCCTGGTGGACTGTGACTGTACTGCAGGTGGGTCGTGAAGAAGAAGAGTCCTATATAGGCCCTGAGGCCCGTTGGTGCCGGTGTTTATCTCTGGGTTCCGTAGTTTGAAGTGGATGAGAGTCTATGACTCCCCCTGGACACCAGTCCAACGCAAGTTGGTTGGCTGTGAGAGGTCATTTAAAAAATAAAAAAAATCAATAAATAAAAAACGTATTTGCTTGCCAATGTTGTAATAGAGTTTAAAATGACCTAAAATATTTGGCTATTTTAAATGTAATCAGAAGTAATAAAACAAAGCCATGGGATTTCAAATATGTGTTATTCTTCAGTTATCTGACTTAGGTTAACATAATATATATGGAAATACTTCATCTTAGCCTCATGTGTTGATCAAAATTATGATTAAATGTTTGGATGGGCCCCAAAATGTTTTACGATTTCAAAGCGGGCTGTGGTGTTCTTAAGTCTGGGAATGGCTGCTTTAGATTTTTTCCCCCCTGCTTTTAAATGCAATACGTTCTTAAGGCAGGCCCTTAAACACAGCCAAAGGTTCCCCAATTAAGTCCTAATTATGCCAATTAGTCATTCAGAAGCATTTACAAGTAATTCCATTAATTTCTGGAATCTTCTGTGCTGTTTAAAGAGGCATTCATCTTGGCATATGTAAACTGGTGACCCACTGAAAACCTGACATAGTGAAGAAAAACTGAAATGTTTTAGCTATACTATTTTTAACTAACTTCATCAGGAAATAAAGTAGACATTCTAACTGATATAACACACATTTTGTTTGTTTAAAATGGAATATGTGCAGTCGTGTAAAACTGAATTTGAAAGGTTTTTTTTTGCCATGGTGTATGTAAACTTATGGCCACAACTGTATGCCTCTTCTCCCTCTCTCCCATCTTCAGCATGCAGATGAAATTCCCATGTCTCACCCAAACTCTCCCACAGTCCTAAGACCAGATCAAGGAGAAGGTCATCGGATCTTTTTTTTATCTGCTCCCTCTGTTCCTCCTCTCACAGACCTTGGGCTGGTTATCACACACGCACCTGCACAGAAGAACAGCTTCCCTTCTTATGCATTCTGCAGACGACGAAAATTCCGATGCGCATTTATTCTAGTTTTTTCATATTTTGTACAAAGATTTTATAACTGTTTTATTGTAGTTCAGTGATTTTATGCTTCAATAAAAAAAATCACTTAAAAAAAAAGAAAGCAAGTCTTCAATAGGAACGAAACAACCTCAATGAAAGTATGCGACAGAAAAAAGGATTTAAATGAAAGATAGAAGAAACAAAAAAGGCTGTGAGGCTGAGTTAAATGGTTTGACTGGTGAGGTGGGAAGTTCAACCTTTACAATCTGAGATTGTGCTGCACCTGAGAAACGAGACATCGGGGCGGCGGAGGATCTGAGCGCTCGTCACAACACAGGGCTGCTCACACACGTCCGAGGACAAAGACCCCAACACCTGCGGGGTCAGAGGTCGGGTTTTAGGTGGGGTGGGGAGCACTGCATGGGGGGGTCGGAGGAGCGTATGAATGTTACGGAGACATGCATGGCGACCGAGCAAAGTGCTCGAAGGCGTTTAAGAGGATGCGTGTCTGCGGTCGCATTAGGAAACCGCAGAGAAAGCGTTGAGCGCAGAGCGTGTCTGTGTGCAGTTCTCTCCACGTCGCTGCCTCTGCATACAGCCCAGGTGCGCGCTGGGATCTATTGTCATCCAACTGGACTTATCGGCCCCTCTTCTCCCTGTCAGCTACCTGCCCTTTGAAGTCTGGCAAGTCTTTCACCCTCTTTTCTGCGCGGGTCAACATTCCACACACATGCACATGCCAAAACACACCTGCATGTACGCACACATGAGAGCGGGAGGGAGGGAGGGATGAGGAGAGCAAAGGGAGAGAGGGGAAGGGAGGAATAACAAAAGAACAGGATGGGAGTGAAGTACAAGTAAACACTTGCTCCGTATCAAAGAGACGAGCTTCAAACTGAGCTGAAGACGAGTCTGCAAGTCGTCGGGCAGTTTTAAAGTCAGTCTAATGGTTTTTATTTGTAGCTTTATTTATCAACCCAGAAGTCACAAATCCAAACTCTACACAGAGTTTGCATGATCCAAGTGTGATGTCACCTCCAAAATGCACTGAAACCACCAAAACAGCACATTTAACTGTAAAGTCATGACACCAAAAACACTGGAAAAGCTCTCATCCTAGCACGACATCTCAGAAGAATATGAAGGGATTTCAGTGAGATTTTATGCAAGTGGGACTTGGGTCAAAGAAGAGCTGATTCGTTTTTTTTTGTGGCAGATTTTGCTCCATATCAATGGAACCTGTTCATACTTTGAAATCCAATCACAGTAACCTGCAGACAAACAAAGAATGAGCCTAGGTGGAGGTGCGTTCTCTCCGAGTGCACTTCAACGCAGGTTATGCTTCATTCTCTTGTTTTTGCATAAAAAAACCCAGAAATAAAGATAATTTTTTTCCAGGTTTTGGCAGAGACCAAGGTATAGTCATGTCCATAAGTAACTGGACAGTGACATGTAATTTTGCCTCTGTACATCACCATCAGGGAGAGGAAATGAAACAATTAGGATGTGACTGTCGTGTAATCTTTGAGCTTTAATTCAAGGGGTTTAACAAAAATATCACATTAACCATTTAGAAATTATGGCCACTTGTACACATAGTCCTTCCATTTTCAGAGCTCATAAGTAATTGGACAAGTAAATATTAGGATTATTGTTCATACAAATCATCACTTTTAAAACCAGTTTTCTTTAGACAAGTCAGAGGATGGACACATGAACATTTCCAAGTCACTGAATATGTCTTGGGCTTCATTTACATCAATCATTAAGAAATACAAATGTATGGTACTGTGGTAAACCTGTCTGGAGTAGCCAGTGCCAAAAGGAAACAAATGAAGGAAGCCACCATAACACCCAGACAACTCTGACGGAGTTACAGGCTTCTGTGGCTGTGATTGGAGAGACTTTGCACAGTGCAACTTTTGACTATTGCACCACCAGTTTACAGGCTTCATGGTGGAGTGGTACAGAGAAGGTTTTTCAAATAAGAAAACAGATCAAATCGAGGCTCATTTTTCCCATGTAACTTCTGGTGAACTGGCTGAAAGATCATGTCTTTTTAAGAAAATCCTCTATGCCCTTCCAATATGAAGCTTATAACAAATCATCACATGCATGATGGAAATTAGGTGCAAGTCCTGCTTTTATCAAAACAGCCTATGTGTACTTGAAGTTACATGTAGCTTGAAATGAGCTTGTTTGTCAGTTTCTTTCATTTCCAAAGCCTCGGTCTGTTAGTCACCAAAGCCATTGCTGCTTGTTCCATGAATACATTTTTAAATAAAGAATGAAATCATACTATAATGTGAGAAATGTTTGTCTATCTGTCTGTTTGTTCCTCTACTCCTCCCAGGTCCTTTGGCCAATTTCCACCAAATGTGGTATGATAGTGAAGGTCGACCCCAGAATTGCCCTGAAAGGGTTTGCTTTGGCAAAGGTCAAGATCATTGGGGTCAAAGGTCAAAATGTACTTTTTTTTCACTTTGATGTCCACCATACTTGGCACATACACTCACCGGCCACTATATTAGGTACACCTTGGTAGTACCGGGTTGGACCTGCTGCTGTAGCCCATCTTCTTCAAGGTTCGACGTGTTGTGCATTCAGAGATGGTATTCTGTATACCTTGGTTGTAAAGAGTGGTTATTTGAGCTACTGTTGCCTTTCTATCATCTTGAACCAGTCTGCCCATTCTCCTCTGACCTCTGACATCAACAAGGCATTTTCATCCACATAACTGCCGCTTACTGGATATCTTCTCTTTTTCGGATCATTCTCTGATTATATATATATATATTCTATAGATGGTTGTGCTTGAAAATCCCAGTAGATCAGCAGTTTCTGAAATCCTCAGACCAGCCCGTCTGACACCAACAACCATTCCACGTTCAAAGTCACTTAAATCTCCTTTCTTCCCCATTCTGATGCTCAGTTTGAACTTCAGCAAGTTGTCTTCACCATGTCTGGATGCCTAAATGCATTGAGTTGCTGCCATGTGATTGGCTGATTAGCTATTTGTGTTAACAAGCAATTGAACAGGTGTACCTAATAAAGTGGCCGGTGAGTGCATATGGAGGCAGATTCTGGACTTGCACAATAAGGTCAAATTTGCCAAAAGTCAATCATTGGGGCCAAGGTCATGTCTGCCTGTCTGTTCGTAACTTCTCCCAGGTCCTTTTGCTGATTTCCACCAAATGTGGCATGTCTATGAAGGTTGACCCTGAAATTGCCTTAAAGAATTCATTTTGGCAAAGGTCAAGGTCAAGGAATTTAATATTCAACCTGATTTGGATCAAATATGGCACACACTTAGGTGGATTCCAGAATTTCCCTGACAAGGTTAGCCAGAGGTCAAACATTTGGGTGAAGGTCAAGGTCATTGGGTTCAAATGCATGACCCCAATGTCAAGGTCATTGGGGTCATGCACACAGGTACTATTATCGAGTAATAAAAAAAAAATTAATTCTACAATTGTCCACTTAAAATATTATGAAATTCTTTTATTATAAGCAATTTTTTCTTCAACTGTTTGTGTTTTTAGTCCAAACCCGCTTTCCCCTTATACTGTATGAACTATATGTTCCATCTCCGCAAAAACCTAGTGTTTAACCAGTGTTTGGTCTCCCGTGTCACTCTTCCCCTTCTCGCTGTGAGCCTGTCTGTGTCTGCGGTTGTTTTCTCAGTGTTCTTGATGACTGGTGCTGACAGATGACAGACTGTCAAGGGCCTCTGATCACACAAACAGCTTCAGCAGCACACTTTCACTGACTGTTACATCCACTTTTACACACACACACAGCACGACTGAACGGAAGTGGACGACTAAACCAAAATGCATCGCAGAGGCGGAGAGAGGAAGGATCGAATATTCCGGAATATTTTTCAGTGATTTTATGAAGTGAGCCACAGCACAACAGAAAATCCATTTGTGGTTTTGCACCCATTTGGCTATGTGAAATATATTTATGAGCACAAATGTAGAATAAAAGAGGGAAATATCTTTTAATGTCTCTCATATGGACATAGTGATGCCGTTATGCTTACGTATCAATGTATGTATCCGTGTGTGTGTTGAAACACTCTTGTGAACATAACTCAAATCAATTCATATTAGGCACTTGATATGAACAACAAAGTTAGCCCTGAGGAAGTAGATGAGCTGATAAGATGGTGGTGGTGTATGAATAAATTTGCATATTAATGAGTGAACCAATGGAAAATTCATATTTAAAACATGA
Source organism: Chatrabus melanurus (assembly GCA_900302635.1). Classification (NCBI taxonomy): domain Eukaryota; kingdom Metazoa; phylum Chordata; class Actinopteri; order Batrachoidiformes; family Batrachoididae; genus Chatrabus; species Chatrabus melanurus. The sequence goes on from OMMV01203345.1 coordinate 11,269, forward strand.
GTACTTTATGTCATGAGCATCAGCTCGGCAGTGACGTTCATGTCTCTGAGTCCTCGGCCTTTGAGGTCAAGAAATACCTGCGAAGAGCTTTTGGAGTCATGCGGTTGCTGGACAGAGGTGTTTGGAGATGAAGAACGAAGGTCCAAATCTTTAGGGTCGTGGTGCTTCCTGTCTTACTGTATAGTTGTGAGACTTGGATACTTATCAGTGATGTAAGGTGATGACTAGATGTCTTTGACTCCAGGTCTCTTCAGAGGATCCTTGGGTACCACTGGAATGACTTTGTGTCAAATGAACGGTTGCTTAAGGAGACTCAGATGAGGCGTATCACTTGCATTCTGAGGGAGCATCAGCTATGACATTTTGGCCACGTGGTGCATTTGTCTGGACATGATCCAGCGTGCAGGTGCATCAGCGTTGATGACCCCAGGAACAGGAAAAAGCCAGATAGATGGCTACTTTTGACAAGTCTGTTCTCTGCCTGGATGGTTGCTGTCCAGGACCCAGGGCGGTTCTGTGGTGTGTTGGATGCATGCTACCAGATCTGACCTGAGTATTTCATGTGGAGTTGATGTTTCAAAATGACTGGTTTAAACCTCATGTGGAGTAGATGCTGAAAAATGTTGTTGTATATGTGTGTAAATTTGCATATTAATCACGTCAAGTCTGGGAGCATGCGTTAATGCCGTGCTTCACTGCATCCATGACACCACGGAACCGCCTTGGGTCCTGAATGGCAACCACCCAGGCAAATAGGTCCATCCCCACATCTCTAAAATAACCATCTATCTGCTGCAGCCAGGTGACGTGTGGACGTCCTCTTGGCCTTCTCCCACCACTGGGGTCCTCAACACTCAGACACCTATGTGCTGGATCATGCACAGAGAAAACACACCACATGGCCAAAATGTCTAAGCTGACGCTCTCTCACAATGAATGTGATACTTCTCATCTTAGTCTCCCCAAGTAACTGCTCATTTGATACAAAGTCATTCCAGCTAGCTATGTCTTGCCAGTGTGTGTGCAGCGTGCAGCTGAACGCCTTGCATAGCATGTGTGAGTGTGTGCGTGAATGGGTGAATGTGAGGCATCACCCTAACCATTAACCTTAGATATTGTCATACCTCGAATCAACGTGTCATAATTTCAGGGATCTTCCTTGGAGAAATAAATATGTTCTATTTCAGTCATTAGTAAACCTCAGCATCTTGGCGGGACGTTCTGCACATAAAGTGCCTCTTGTTTTCATGCTGCTGGAAAAGGCGAGAAGGGTGGTTGACTTGGGTTCACTTTTGTATTTGACCTTTGCACTTGATGGTGTAGTTTTACATTTCAGGTTAATTGGTGCAAAGATGATTCCTGTGTGTGTGTGTGTGCTCGTGCGTGTGTGTGTGCATGAGCATGCATGTAAGAGCTTTCTCCTCTCATCCAGGTGCACGACAGAGCTGTGGAGCTTTTATCCAAGGCAGATCCCTGAGAATGTTGAGAATTTGGTCACTGTGCCCTGGCAGTTTTTACTCCACAACATTGACATCACTGACAGACAGAGCCCAAAGAGCAGGCACCTGGCTTTGCACGCACGCACGCACACACACACACACACACACACACACGGACGGGAACTGCAGGGAAAGTCAGGGATCAGCAGAAACACTCTAGAGAAACAGGAGAAGACAGAAGAGACCAGATGCAAGATAGTACTCAACAGAGAGGGAGGGAGGGGGTGGATGGGGAAAAAATAAGACTGAAATTAAGATAAGAGCCAGTGACTGAAAGGTCAAAATGACAAATGGTAAAATACAAACAACCCTTAAAAACACGACATTAGGACACACGTATGTTCAACAACAGAGACTAAAGTTCTGTCACATGATCTCGTTTGCATTCAGCATCTTTCCCCCAAGCTAAACTGGAGTCATCACCTCAGGTAATGGGCAAAGTGATGCACAGCTTTATCTGCATGAAAAGTGTGCTTATGAGGATCTGACAGGTGTCGTCTTTCCTGTTGGATGGCAAAAGCAGGAGTGTTAAAATCTCAAATATTTCAAACTTGATTTTAACTCTTAAAGCGCTAGCTCAACACTTCCAGTGTGAAACCTTGGACAGTGTTGGAGTTGATTCTCACACGCGATCATATTAGTGGTGAGTCAAGTTTCTACAAGTGTAATTTACCTCTCTGGGGGTGTAATTTTAACTCTGTCCATGAGTTGATAAATGAGAAAAAAGGAGAACTTATGACACATACTGTGAAGTTTCAACCCAAACTGAGGCATTTGTCTGTGCCGTTCTTATAAACAATGCCCAGCAATTATGCTTCAAAATGTGAACAGTGATAAAGTACTCTCTATAGTCAGGTGTGCACATAACTGGTGCTCGGGTTCTCGTGTGTGCTAAAAATAAATGATGCGCAGCAGAAAACATGGAGGGAAGTGTTTCTCAGGAGGAAAGCGATGACAACAGGTTGGAGGAAAAGCTCTTCCCTCCGTGTTTTCTGCTACGCATGATTTATTTTTAGCACACACAAGCACCTGAGCCCCAGTTATGTGCACCCCTGTCTATAGTGTTGAAAACACTTTAGTTTGTCATAAAGCAAACACTGTGTCACCGTTAAAGAGTTAATACTCTAATGCAATCAAAAGTGCCACTTTAAATGGGAACAGATGATTTTTTTTTTTTTTTTGAAAATACAACTGGAAAAAAAGCTATCAGGGTCTAGACTTACACGTCAATACATTCGCAACAGGAGGTGGCACTATATACCTGTGAAATTAATGTGACCTACAGGACTAAATTGATCCACATCTCTAACTTTCTATGGGTGTGGAATGGAAAGGACGATTGCTGGCGAGTGTTGGGTTTTTATCACTGTATGCATTGTAAGTTTGTGGTGAGCTGTTAATTGTTTTGTTGTTATAGAAATAAAATGCAGCACTTATGCAGCACTTATTTTTGGATGCCAATGCTTTTCTGTGCAACTGAAAAGAAGTATGATGGAAAGTCTAAGCTCATGGCATTAAATGCCATCAAACAACTCTCAAGCATCCAAGAAACATGGTGTGATAGAGTGGAATAGAGTGTAGACGGTGAGGCCACACTCTTAAAAATGCTAACAGTCAAAGGAGCAATAACTGTGGTCCGAAAAGCGGCCGCTTCCAAGAGGCTGACGTGCTTTTATGAATATTATTTTCAAGTAAAAGCATTTTTTCATAACAAAGAAGACTTGGCTTTCAGAAAGTCTTTTTCCAAAAATATGTCTTGAAAAAGAGGCGAGTCATCTTAGAATCAGGGTTGTCTTATATTCAGGACAATATTATATATATAAAAACTCAGGAATAGTTTTCAGGAAAATTAACACTAAGTGCACACCTTTTCTAGATACACTTACAGGAGGAAATTTATAATTGATAATACATGAAATATACATAGATGAGACATGCAGCTGACTGTACCCTACTGACCACCAGGTTGAGACTTCTGTTTCTAAAGGATCTGAAGTGACTGTCCTTCTTCACCTGCATGAATGTTGATCCTCAAGGAAGTTAAATACTTATATTATTTTAGTGATGTTTACGATAAAGATTACATTATTTGTTGCATAATCTTGCTAGCAGACCTGTGTGTCCTGGGAAGGGTTAACCAAAACTTCCAGCCTGTCAGTGAGGGTGTAGTCTGCCTGTCAGTCAGTTAACACCACCTTAAGAATCCTGTCAGCTTCACTTCCTCTGCTTTCTACCACCTGACAATCAAACGGCCTCGCCGCAGTGTGTGTATGTGCGCGTGTGAATGTGTGATTGCGCTGAAGCTGTCATATGTTAACATGGAGCCAAAAAGAACAAACTAAATATTTCATTTTGCTTCACGACAGTCTTGCAGTGACACACAGCGCGGAATGTGAGAACACCTCATCGGATGGCGTGAAACATAACATTGTGGCTATGCAAGTCATTTCTCCTTGCAGCATTGCCTGGCATGTGCGATAATGTCTTGTCTCAATTCACACGCTGAAAGAATGAAAATCATTTGGATGGTGGGAAGAGAATCCACACGTTGCTTTGTGCTTCGCGCACACGCATGCGTGCGCCTCTCATTATGTCAACACTGCAGGGCATGGCTCTCCACTCCCCTCTTTTCTCTGTATGAGGCCAATTCAAACATAAGGTGTGTGGTGACACAATCGTATGTCAACACACATGCACACACCTAGACCCTCCCCCACCCCCACTTCCATAAATGTGCTGAAATCAAATAGTTTTTTTACTGCTACCTCATCCAGATTTGATGTATTAATGATACGTTTTTGAGGAGGGGGAAAAACAAATCAGACAAATTTAAAAGTTATATTTTAGGTTTCATGATAGCGCCCCCGGAATTGTTTCATTGTAAAACACCTCTGTCCAGCGACCACTTCTCAGATGTCTTTCGATCTCAAAGATGGAAGAACCACAGGCATGAATGTCACTGCTGAGATAAGTGAATGTTTCTACAAGTTCAACACTTTCACCGCAAGCAGATACACTTCTGATGGATGCCTGGATCTGAGTCTTGAGACAGTAAAATCTCAAACCCAGACAGTCCGATTCCTCACTCAACTTCTCAAGTGCTGCAATCAGGATATCCACTGATTCTGCAAAGATCACAGCATCGTCTACGAAGTCAAGGTCGGTAAACCTTTCCTCACCAACAAAGACACCTACGCCGCTGGTTTCCACAGCCCCACCCAACACCCAGTCCATGCAAGCATTGAACAGTGCAGGAACCACAACACATCCATAAAGCTAATATCTCACGGAGCAGAGAATGCAGGAGAACGTAGCGATTTTTGGATGAGCCACTTTTCTGACAAACTTTAAGACTGTATCTCACGGAGCGGCGAATGCTGCCAAACGTTACAATTTTTGGGTTTCGTCAGGGTCTGTTAGGGTTCGTAAAAGGTTACATAACAGTTCTCAAACAGTTTTTAGGGTCACAAACAGTTTTTGTTGTTGCAAAGAAATTTTGGACATGTGCAAAATGTCTGTGCATTTTGTATTTTTAATGTATTTTAATGTATTTTTTTAGGGTAAGAAGCTTGAGGTAAGAATCGCTTTGGCTGCCGCTGCAGCTTTTGCTTGTGTTCACTACGTGGCGAGCCAAAAATGACTTCAGCGACACGTTTTACAACCGTTTGCAAATGCGTACAACTGTTTGCAAAAAAATACATTCGCAAAGAAATTTTTGACAAGTTCAAAATTTCTGTGCGACAACAAAAACTGTTTGCGACGCTAAAAACTGTTTGAGAACTGTTTTGCAACCTTTTATGAACCCTGACCAACCCTGACGAAACCCAAAAATCATAACGTTCGTCAGCATTCACCGCTCCGTGAGATACGGGCTGAATGAACACAAGTATTCACCGAGAAAAATTCAAAGATTCTGTCCCTGGTTCGCACAGCAGTCACAGTATGTGTGTATGGGCTGGCTATGTTGTCCAGCAGATTCTTGGGGATACCACAAATTCACAGGATGTCCCAGAGAGCAGCCCAATCAACCAAATCAAACACTTTGTGAAAATCAAGCTAGGCTGCAAAGAAGCACCATTGAGCTGTTATCCACTGCACGATGGCGCCAAGATCCAAACCTGAGGTGGCTTATGCAGATGGACGCCTGGAAAATCCTTTCCATTTTCACACAACAAAACAGAACAAATCTATGTTCGTGTCTGCCTTCTGGCAAACTGCAGCTGAAATTTCACGTCGTCTTTTGAAGAACATCCTCCTTTGAGCCACTTCACCATGAAGCTGTATGCAACAGAAAAAAGTTACAACATGCAGAGTTTCTCCAATCACAGCCACAGAAGCCTATAACTCCTTCAAAGTTGTCTGGCGTCTTGATGGCTTCCCTCACTATTTCTCTTTAGTCCCTCAGATTTTGAGAAACTACGTCCTCCAGACAGATTTACCATACGGTTTGTATTTCTTCATGATTGATGTAAATTAAAATGTTCCTGCACCCATCCCATGACTTCTCTAAAGAAATCTGGCTGTAAAAGTCATGATCTGTATTAACAATAATCCTTATATTTAGTTTGTCCAATTATTTATGGGCTCTGAAAATGGAGGGACTATGTATAAAAATGGGTGTAATTAGCTCCGCCAAGGATGTTTTCATTAGCGTGGGTTTGTTGGTTGGTTTGTTTATTTGTCTGTGGACAGTTTCGTGTTTACAGTTTTTGAGAAATCAACATGAATTTTTTTTTTTTTTAATGATGGGTAGGTGATCACCCAAGGATGTTCCCATTAAATTTTGGTAAGAATCTACGCACTGATGGTGTCACAAAAAAATGATCAAAATCCCTATGTCTTATAATGGGTGAAACTTTAAAAAAAATCACATCTCTGTCAAAACTGATGAAATTTGGCGTATATGCAGGATCAGAATCTCAACTGCCAGACCAAGTTTCATCCAGATCTGATCCGGATTAAGGATTTGGAGGCAATTTAAATTTAGCATTGGAAATCCCATTTAACATGTTCAGATGTGTACATCTGGGCGACATCTCAACAGGTCAGGATGAATCTTGTCATGCTTATGTAAGATGGGGTTCTATGCAGATCCGGAAAGACTTCTGGATCCAGTGGATCAAAATGTAGAAATTTCAGGTGCTGGTATGTAAGACACTGTTGTAAGGTATCTACTAGAGATAGAAATGTCCAACCACTATCAAAATGTAGCTGAGAGAATGCTGATTGAGTAAGCTGTCAACGGATCTGAGCTATCTCCAATAGCTCAGCACTTGACTTGATGTTAGCACTTGTAGTATATTTCTAATAGTTGTGTAATCCCTGCTGATGTCAGCATTTGTGGTTTATGTATCACTATAATGGAGAATATAAATAAATAAATAAATTATTAAATTAGAAATTAAAGGAGAAAAAGCTCATTTATCAGAGCAAAATGATTTTAATGTCTAGTGGTTTGTGTTCACAGTCGTATGAATCATATATACCAATCAAAGTTATTCTTCATGTTCACTAATTGATTTCGCAGGTGACAAATGTTAAAACCTTGGCAGAGGTCTGCGCTCTCAGAGTGCTCTTGCTCTTAAATGGTTCGTGATATTTTTGTTAAACCTTTGAATTAAAGCTGAAAATGTACACTACAAGCACATCTTGATTGTTTCATTTCAACTCCACACTCTAAAACATTTCAAATGCAACTTAACTCAGCTTAAAAAATACCTTTGTTTAGACTCAGAAATGAACGTTTAAACAGTCCTTTTTGTTTTAGTTGGAATTCTGATATATATATATGACCTATCTGCGATGTGCAAATATTTGATCATGTCCGTGATTCCACAGTGGTTTAAAGAAGACAGATTCTCAAACTCTTAAGCTAAGACAACTATTTTTTCACTAGCTGCCATCCCCCAGTACTGCCTTTTTTTCAACTGATAACTTACAAACCCAAGTACAATCAACCAGTACAAGTCTCAAATAATCAACACAATGAATTACTGTAAGTTTAACTTTCTAAAACTTGTCAGAGATCTTTGAGTCAAAGAGAAGAAGTAAGTGGACATAACTAAATGGGGCTGTAATGTTTTACAGTGTGGTGGTGTACATAGGCAAAGATATGGTACAAAACCCCCCCCAAAAACATGTCCAAATACTTATGGATCTGGCTGTATGCTATTGCCTTCACAGTTACCAGATCTCAACCCAATTGAACACATGTGGGAGCTTTTGGACCAATGCGTTAGACAGTGCTCTCTTCCACCGTCATCAAAACATCAAATGAGGGAACATCTTTTGGAAAAATCCTGTTCCATTCCTCCAGTCCAGTTCCAGAGAATTGTAAAATCAATGCCAAGATACACTATGTATCTATCTATCTATCTATCTATCTATCTGGAGAATGCTATGTGATTGATATCACAGGAACAAGGGTCTGAGGAAACACACATAGTTTAAAAAGATGACGAGTGCAGCTTGTCAGCGGCGCTGTAGTTGTGCAGCTTGTCAGCGGCGCTGTAGTTGTGCAGCTGTGTCGTGTCTCTGTCAATCGAGTGGTGTCTATTTCACAAAGAATTGCTCTGTGACTCTCTAAAAAGGCAGACAGGCCCCTGGCCTCACAGAGCTGACTTGGTATTGGTTCCCTGGGACAACAGATATGCCACACACTCAGACAGATCGTCACTTTGCCTCTGCACTTAGGAGCACAATGAGTGTGCATTCACATGTATGTGACACAGACAGACACTGAAAGAGACGGTGTACACGGTCAAAAAATGTGTGCAAAAAAAGGAATCTAAAATTCTGGATTAGAAAGAAAAAAAATGCAGAAGATAGATAAAAGCAAAAGCTGTGCCTGAAAGTGGACTCATGCTGGTCAGGATCACTGTGCTCATCAAACAAATGTGTGCAATTATTCACGCACGTCAAGTTGTTTCAAACATCCACGATATTGTACATTTCTGTTGACCCTGGATGCTCACAGTCAGCTTTTTAACACTTATGTGCTCATGCATTAAGTTACATTTTAGAAAAGCCAAGTTTATTTTTGCAGAGACATGCAGGCAATTCAGAGTGTGGTACATAGGCAAGATGACAGACTGCATTTCAAGATGACTTTAAGTCAATTAAAAGAAAATAAAACATTTTTGAAAGGTAAAAGAAAAAATAATAAAACAAATTAAAAACTGATATCATCAATGAGCTTGCTCATGTGGTGGGTCAGGTCTAGATCTTTCTTGTGTATTGCACTTTGAGGTCACTTACGTCATGATTTGGAGCTGTGTAAAGAAATTGAAATGAACTGAAATTGAATTAAATTATATATCGATACGAAACACCATTTCCCCGAGCTTATGCAACACTCACACCCTATTTCTTCCCTGAGGTTCAAGGGCATAGAGCAGACAAACAAACATGTTCACAAGTTTCCTATAAAAATGGTCGTCATTAAGTTGACGATAGGGTTCTTATAGGGCTTTTATAATCAGCCATGTTCTGCAAAACAATTGCACCCCCCTTGTCAGCAGGTTTAATAATGATGTCAGTATCTCTGGAGAGTACTTGTATGGCCAATCTCTCCTTATGGCTCACGTTCGAATAAAAAGAATTTGTTTTATATTTGACCAAGATTTCTTTTTCAACCACTCTACAAAAGGTTTGAATGGAAGGATTCAAGGACGAGGAAATACATTTTCTTCTATTTTTAAACACAAGTTTACTAAACCTCTGTGTTTCGAAATGACCAAACTGGCTTTCGTTTAATCTTTCTAAAAAAAAAATTAAAAAAATGAAATACACCTGTTTTAATTTCAAAAGAGTCAATTGTGGATGTGGGGACAAAGCTAAGTCCTTTAGATAAGGCAGAGAGTTGATGTGTAGTGAATGCTTTCAAAATGAAATGAAATATTTACAAAGGCATCAAAAGGTAAGTTAGTTATCCCAGACAAGTATACAGTATTTCTTAAAAAGCAGGTGGACATCAACAATGTCACTTTATTTTCAGGTATTTAGGCAGTATAGTCATACCTCTGCCATTAAGGTGGCCATTGTTGTAGATGGTTATTGGGACAAGAGAGAGAGAGAGAGAGTTTCAAACAGTGCTGATTAGCTTACTGAGAAGATAGGGGTGAAATTAAAGAAGAGATCACCATGGGGACTCTCCTAGTTGGCTCCACACTGAGTACTTAACAATCTCTCCATCGTTGTCATGTCATCACTCAATTAAAAGGTTAGGTTCTATTTATTTTTTCTATTAGCAAGATGTGGAAAATATCAACAAGCAGTTATTACCAAGACTCACCGCCTCTGGGCAAAGACATCGCTAATTGTAGTGTGTGTGTGTGTGTGTGTGTGTGTGTAAGAGAGATCGCGTGTTATGTTAGAAACAAGGCCATTCTTTTCTTTACATGGCCTCTTACACTGCAAGTCATTCCTTCAAAGCAGATCTTTGGTTGAACCGTCTTGAATTTGGTGTCAAATTATTTCCACCATGTAAAACCATTTCCCATCTGCATTACGTCACCATAAGGTGAAAGATATTCAAATGTGTTTCCTCACATGATGTTAACTTTATCTTTTCAACAGAGCAATTAAGTTGACATGTTACTGAAATAACATGTTGGGGTCAAAGGTCAAAACAAGAAATTCTGATCATTTTCAGCTAAATGTCCAACTGGATCACATATAAACCTCTCTGAGTGACTTGAGCCCAAGATCTGCTCTCTAAACTCAGTGGTTACTGGGCCTGAGGTAGCAGGTGAATTTTGTGGTTTTTAGCCGTTACCACAGTAACACTTGAATTTCTGACAAAGTGTTCAGTTGGAACCTTGTTCCTTGCAAATAATTTGATGCCAAAATTTAGACTATACTACCAGCGGTGCTTGAGATATGACATAATATCTACAGAAACACGTGCAGACAGTCAGGTGGAATATAGTACACGGGTCAGACTTCACAGACGACGCTGTGATCTTTGCGAACAAACAAATAAAATAAACAAACAAACAAACAAAAACCTATGGCTGCCTGGGGACAATAAATTACAATAACTAGGTAATAGAACCTGTGGCCATGAAGACAGTAATGGCTGTTACAGGCCCAATGACCCTGACCTTCACCCACATGATTGACGCCTGGCTGACCTTGTTATGGCAATTCTAGAATCCACTTAAGTTTGTGCCAGTATTAAGTGTGGGTTGAACATCAAATTCCTTCCCCTTGACCTTTTGTCAAAATAAATTTTTAATGGCAATTTCCAGCCTTCATGGACATACCAAGTTTGGCAGAAATCAACAAAAGGACCTGGGGGGAGGGAGTTGGTCAACAAACACATGACAGGCAGACATGATCTTGAACCCAAGGATTGACCTTTGATAAATTTGATGTCGCCTGGGCAATTGCAGAACCCATCTACATATGTGTGCCAATTTTGATGGACGTCAGATTGAAAATCATAATTTTGACCTTTGACCATGATGGCCTTGACCTTTGTCAAGACTTGACCTTTGTCAAGAATTGGCCTTGAAAACCGAGTTCTGGGGTTGACTATCATCCATATATCCAGTTTGGTGGAAATTGGCCAAAGGACCTGGGAGGAGCAGGGGAACAAACAGACAGATAAACCAAAATTTTGACTTTTTTGACCCCAATGACCATGACCTTTGCCAAAACAAACCCTTTGAGGGTAATTCTAGAGTCAACCTACATGCACACAGCAAGTTTGGTGTAAAATGGCCGAAGCACGTCTGAAGGGTCGTGAAACAAACAAACACACAAACAAACGTGTCTCAAATTATAGTATGATGATGTTGAAACCCGATCATCGTTACCTTCATCATCATTATCATCATTACCCAATCAGATTTGAACTTGACCAAGATGCACTAATTTAGCATGTTCAGTTCAAATTTGGTGAAAAAATTTTGTTCAAATTATCACTGGCATAAGGAAGTGTGTTTTATGTACACACGGATTTGCAATTCTATATCATTGAGGGGGTGGTGAGTGGTGCGAGGCTGAGTTGTTTTGTTTTTTTCCAACTCCTAAAGGTGGCAGCAGGATGGTAAATTACCACAGGTAAATTAGGAAGCAGACTAGAAAACATCTCTGCCTGCTTCTGGGTCACCACTCCTCCCTCTCCACCTCCCTTTCTCTCCTTCTATCTCATTTCTTCTCTCCCTCATCTGTTGTCTGCTAAACTCGTCCTGTAGGGTCCAGATAGGCATCTCCCCCAAAAATCTCAGACAGGACACACACAGATGCACCGCCACATACCTCAGCACAAGCGAGTGCACGAGCGCGCTCTTACGGTTCGCTTTTGAAGTTTGTGCATGAGTGTGGGTGTACAAAGTTAGGTCGCGTCTGATTGGATTTTTGCAAATTAGATAAGATTGGCACAGTGATGATACCGAGTGTGTGAAAAGACGAGCGTGCACGTTTGTGCACGTTGTGCCTGTGTTCAAGTACTGTGTGCGAACGAGCATGCATGTATGGGTGTGGAAAGCAGGAAGCGAGCCGCTCTGCAGCTCTGATGCTGGCGATAAGGGATTTGCGTAGGCTGTGTAGTTGTGTCACAGATCAGGTGGGATGGGGTTCAGTGGTAGGACACGCTCGTCCATGCTGGTATTCGTGAGAGGCTCCCGAATACCAGGACGGTGTGGGTGGGGCATGGTGGGAAGTGGGGTGAGGTGGGTGGTGATTCTGCAGGGTAACTGGTTCATCCCCTAACAAGCACTCTAGTACAAAGCACTGCCAAAAATGTCTGCATGCTTTTAAGTGCCTTTAATGTCAGGAAAGGACTGTGAACTGTGTTCCACAGTATGGAAATTTTATTCTAATTAATCACCTCCCCCCCTCCTCCACAGTGTGTGCCTAATAAATGAAACTGGCATGCTAAGTTATTGATAGAAATTAAACCTTTCATGTGTCCTCCATGCTCCATGCTGCAGGGAGACAATCCACTGCAGGTGTGTTACACCAGTTTTCTTTTTTTCCCTTTTTTTTTTTTTGCACTAAATTGAGATAAATCTAGCTGAAGCTCAGGGAAAGAAGCACACCTCAAACTGGGTCAAAAGTGCTCAGACGCCACACCCACATTTCAAAGTATCAGGCTTGCAGAGAAAATATTAACCAGTCATTTAAACAGTCAAAGTCACAAACAACAAAACATCTGAACTAATTACCAGAAAATTAGCCATTTCCCATAAATCAGCATGGGGCTGAAAATTTGACCTTGACATCTGACCTTGATTATCCACCAATCCTAATCAAAATCAGATTACTGTACATCTTCCCTCTATTGGCCAAATGTATGTCAAGTTTGATCATAATCAGATTCAGTGTTCTTACGATATCGTGTTGCCATACAGTACATCATACTATAATTTGAGAAATGTTTGTTTGTTTGTTTGTGTGTGTTTGTTCCACTACTTCTCAGAGGTGCTTGGGCCAATTTCCAACAAACTTGCTGTGTGTATGTAGGTTGACCCCAGAATTTCCCTTAAGCCTCCTACAAACTGTGCGATTTTAGCAATCTTCTAAGTTTAGTGCAAGCCACACTGTGCGACATGGATTTATTTAACTTGGGTAAGACACGTGTGCAGACTGCGCGATGTAACAGAGTCGTGGACACCGCTCAGAATGAAACGTCATCACCTCATCCCGACAGTGGAATTAGAAGCTGTATTTGCCGACATGCCACACAAAATCTGTCACAATAGAAAGCTCATTTATGGATTGGACAGACTATATTTATCTGTGGCGGTGACTGTTTTTTATCAGCTGTTTAGAAATAAATTATGTGCACACTTTTTTAAAATGAGAAGCGTGAGAGCGCGTTTCAAGAATTAGAAGCTGTATTTGCCAACATGTCACGCAAAATTCTGTCACAATAGAG